>OY747125.1:47301598-47525589 GCA_963556465.1 Berberis vulgaris
AGGTTGGCAGACAGGGTCAGCGAGATCAGTGGCAGATAGAGGTGTAGCAGATGACGACTTTTCCATCGCCAAGATATCAAGGGGTTCGACCCGCCTTTGTTTTACTTATGGCCAGCCAGGCCACATTGCTAGTGAGTGTCAAACTTTGGCCGTTTATCCTGCTCCTCAGATGCATCTGATTCCTCAAGGAGTTAGAGGTGCACATGCCCAGCCGCAGACTGCTTGTGTTTTTGCCGCCATCCCTGATCAAGGGAAAGTCGAGGGTAAACCTTGTTTACTCAAGTATAGTCGTTATGCTCTGTTATTATTTATACTTTTAACATGTTATTGTGGTGATTGGGTGACACCTTACTCGTGTGATGGGATGAATGTTATGTTAATTGGCATGTCATGTATCATTGCAGTGTAGTGCATACTTCATTTTCTCGATTAAGAGTATTGTTTGACACTGGAGCGTCGAGATCTTTCATTTCTAGACAATTTATAGATAGGGAACGCCTAGACACTATACCCTTATCCACTCCGCTTCGAGTTGTGACCCCACTAGGAGGGCATGTGTTGTCGCATGACTTATGTCTGGGTTTTGAGTTTTCTTTGGTGGGTCGTGCCTTTGCTTTTCGACTTCATGGTATTGGGATTTGAGGGGTTTCATCTCATTTTTGGCATGGATTAGATGACCAGCCACTTTGTGTCTTTGGACTGTGTTAAGCAGGCCGTCCCTTTTTCTCTTCCTGGCACTTCACCTTTTACCCACTCTTGTGATTTTGACGAAGGCTCTGTAATATCTTGTTACCTTTGTTCTGTAGAGGTCCCCAAACAAGACAACTATGATGTAGCGATAGTTAGGGATTTCACTGATGTCTTCCAGGAGATTCCCGACCTTGCTCCTTGTCGAGAGGTAGAGTTTCGGATTGACTTGCTTCTAGGTACAACTCCTATTGCTAAGTCTGCTTATAGACTCACACCGAAGTAGTTGGAGGAGATGAAACTAAATTGGATGAGATGTTCCAGAAAGAGTGAGTATGGTGATTTTATTTGACTTGGGACTTTTTGGTCTTAATTACTTGAGAATAACTTTAATTTATTTTAGGTGTGTATATTCTTGTTGGTTCATCTGGCCTAGTAATTCATCTTGGAGTGCTTTTGCGATTTTTGTCTCGAAGAAGGATGGATCACTGAGGATGTGTATTGATTACATAGATTTTAACCGAGTGATTATTAAGAACAAGTATCCCCTTCCGAGGATTGTTGATTTGTTGGATTAGTTGAGGGGAGCTGACCTTCAAACATGATACACCAGATGAGGGTTGAGGATCAGAGTATACCTTTGACAACTTTCTGGATGAGATATGGGTTGTATGAGTTTCCGATGATGCCTTTTGGATGGACGAACGCCCCTGCATTCTTTATGGATTTGATAAATAAGGTGTTTCGTCCCGGATCAGTTTGTGATAGTATTCATCGATGATATTCTAGCATACACGAGGAATTCAGAGGAACATAAGGAACATCTCCACCTTGTTTTGCAGACTTTGAGGGAGCACTAATTGTATGCCAAATTCAGTAAGTGACATTTTTTAGAGTCTAAAGTTCGTTTCTTAGGGCATGTTGTATCCCAGTCAAGGGATAACATTATATCCAGAGAAGGTGGATGCAGTCAGGTCTTGGAAAAGGCCAAGTAGTTTTATGGAAATTCGAAGTTTTCTAGGGCTGGCCGGTGATTACCGAAGATTTATAGAGAAGTTTTCTCTAATTTTTGCACCTTTGACTCAGTGACTAGGAAGAATACCCCCTTTGTTTGGTCGAAAGGGTGCACTGAGGCATTTGAATTTTTGAAGCAGATATTGATTCAGCTCCTGTGTTACCTATTCCAATGCCTGGTGTTAAGTTGGTGGTTTACATAAATGCTTGTGGTACTGGGTTGGGATGTGTTCTTATGCAAGACAAGAAGGTTGTAGCCTTTACTTTTCAACAGCTGAAACCTCACAAGAGAAAGAATCCTTCTCATGACCTTGAGTTAGCGGTAGTGGTATTCGCTTTGAGAATTTGGAGACACTATCTGTATGGGGAGAAGTTTGAGTTATATACAGACCATAAAAGCCTTAAATACTTGTTCTCCCAAAAGGAGTTGAATATGAGACAACTTCAGTGGTTAGATTTTCTCAACAGTTATGATTTTGAGATCTTGTATTAGCTTGGTAGGGCGAATGTGGTAGCGGATGTTTTGAGTATGCATTTCTCTAAGGAGTTGGCCTTGTGTGATGTGCATCTGGTGTTAGATGTTTTTTGTGCTTACTTCGCTTACTTAGCGGTCACGCCAACCTCGGTCAGGCGGGTGATTGAGCGGTAGAGTTCGAATCCATTACTTCAACGAAGATTGGAGGATTTGATCCTAGATTGTGTAGATGGTAATCCGACTGACTGAGTTGTTGATTCACCAGGCGGTTTGAGATTTAGGGGTTGGTTATGTGTCCCTACAGATATGGATTTGAAGAAATAAATCTTAGAGGAGCCACACAAATCAAAGTTTACCAGACATCCTAAAGCAAAGGCTACAACCTAAGACCAAATCCTCCAATTTTCGATCACAAGTCAGTCTGGTGTTCGGCCTCTGGTTGAAGGCCTTGATCTGTTGTTCGGCCTTAGATTTCTGTACAATATCTCGCCTCATACCAGGTCACCAAACTTGAAGGCCTCTAGTGTTCGGCCTTGATATGCTGACAGATCAAACACTTTACCACAAACTGTCCAATATCTCGCCTCATACCAGGCCACCAAAATGATAGCCTCAGATCTCTGTACAATATCTCGCCTCATACCAGGTCACCAAAATGTTTGGTAGAAATCTGAGGCGATCATTTTGGTGGCCTGGTATGAAGCGAGATATTGGACAGTTTGTGGCGAAGTGTTCGACCTGTCAGCAGATCAAGGCCGAACACCAGAGGCCTTCAAGTTTGTTGCAATCATTGGAGAGTCCGACACGGAAATGGGAACATGTGACAAATGAATTAATTGATGGACTTCCTCGGTCGGATATCCAGAATTGCTCAAACTATAAGGGGATAAAGCTTATGAGTCATACAATGAAACTTTGGGAGAGGGTTATAGAACGAAGACTTAGGAGTTTAACCACGGTTTCGGGGAATCAATTTGGATTTATGCCGGGTAGGTCTACTACGAAAGCCATCTTCCTGCTTAGGCAAACTATAGAAAAATATCGAAAGGCACGTAAGAGTTTGCATATGATTTTTATTGATCTGGAGAAAGCATATGATAGGGTCCCCAGGGAGTTAATTTGGTGGGTGCTTGAAATGAAGAAAGTGTCTCAATGTTATGTCGATATCATTAAGGATATGTATAAAGGGGCTGTAACAAGTGTTCACTCAGTAGGTGGGATGACTAGTGAATTTCCAGTGTCAGTAGGACTACATCAAGGGTCGGCGTTAAGTCCATATCTCTTTGCTTTGGTCATGGATGAGTTGACGAGACATCTGCAAGAAGATGTACCTTGGTGTATGTTATTTGCAGATGATATTGTCTTAATGGATGAGACTAGTGCAGGTTTAGGCCAGAAATTAGTTAAGTGGCGGGAGGCTTTAGAGAGTAAAGGTTTTAGAATTAGCCGTTCGAAGACGGAGTATCTAGTGTGCAACTTTGGTTGTGAACCAAGAGGGAGAAGTAATGCCATTGAGATCGAAGGTGTAGAAGTCCCAGAGTGTGAGGCTTTTCGATATCTAGGATCTATAATCCAAAAGAATGGGGCTATTGGAGAAGATGTAGACCATAGGATTAAAGCTGGTTGGTTGAAATGGAGAATGGCGTCAGGAGTATTATGTGATAGAAAGATGCCTGCAAGGCTAAAAGGGAAATGCTATAAGACAATTGTTCGACCTGCCATGCTATACGGTTCAGAATATTGGGCTACTACGGGACAACATACGCATAGGATGGCAGTAGCAGAAATGCGTATGTTAAGGTGGATGTGTGGTAAAACTCGTAAGGATAAAATTAGAAATGAAAGAATTAGGAGATACTTAGGTGTAGCGCCCATAGAGGACAAAATTAGAGAAAGACGTTTAACTTGGTTTGGTCATGTGCGGAGGAGACCAAACACGGCGCAAATTAGAAAATGTCTAGATTGGCAAGTTAATGGAGGGTGTAGACGGAGGGGACGACCGTTGAAAACTTGGATGAAGGCGGTGAATGAAGATATCATTGAGCCTTGATTAGGCGAGGATATGTGGGAAGATCGCATTGCTTGGAGAACCAAAATCCATGTAGCCGACCCCGAAAATCTCGGGAATGGGCTTTGATGATTGATGATGATGGACTTCCTCGGTCGAAGAGGGAACACGAGGCTATCTGGGTTATTGTGGATCATTTAACTAAGAGCGTTCATTTTCTTCTCATTAGTAGTCATCGGACTTCTGAGATATGTTGGTGGAGTTGTTTATCAAATAGATAGTCAAACTCCATGGAGCCCCAATGTATTACTCGTACTTTTTCAATGACTATAAATTTATGTGCCCAAAGTTCATTTTAAAATCTTAGTTCGTTGGCCAAATAGTATTTTTTTCACAACTTACTTAACTGTCTTACCTTTCGAATCTCGGGACGAGATTCCTTTTAAGGTGTATATATTGTAACACCCGTTTTTTTTCAATGACCTTAATAAATATTTTTTGTACAAAAATAAAATAAAATGTAATAACCTCATTTCCTAGAACTACCTAAATATATTTACCTCAATGTTTGAAGTTCGATAAAATGCATCTTTAATTGATGTCAACTAAAACTTTATTTGCACATTAATAATGCATGGTTTACAAAATTAGTATTCTAGTGATAGCCAAATATTTGGTGGCTAAATAGTGCATTTTAATTATTTCATGTAATATTTTATTAGTTATATATGATTAGTTTAAATATATATAAAAAAATGGGTGCAAATATAAATATTTACTTAAATCCTAATTGTGATGGGTTTATACTCATCTATGGACTTAATTTGGAGTGGCGGCTAGAAGGGGTGCAAATATAACTACCTACTTAAAACCCTAAGTGGAATGTATTTGGGTTTAAGTATTCTTTTTGGCAAAAAAGAGAAGAAAAGGAGGAGAGAAAAGCTTGAAATCAACGAGGCGAATTGGTTGATTTTTGAACAAGAGATAAGGGAGGGGACGATTGTGTCGGTGGGCATTCTTTTGTGATTTCATTGGTGAGTAATTCTCACATTTTCTTATGAGTTTCCTTGAAAATCTTCCTCCTTATATTTTGCATTACCTTATTTAACGGTTTCTTGAGTTTGCATTATGTTGACTCAAATTCTAACTTCAGAACTTCAAAGTAAAATATTTGATATTTGTGGCTTGTCTGCAATGCTTTTATTTCTGGTTGCCGTTTGTGATTTCTTTAAGAAATATGCGTTGGCTTGATCTAGCTAACAGAAGTTGTGGTTGCATTCACGTTCACCACTTGTGACGTTGAAAGGTACAAATAATAAGACGACAAGGAAAACATTTGCAGTGATTACAATGCCTTGTAGTGAGTTGTTTTTTTTTTTTTTTTTTTTTTTTTTTTTTATAGTTGTGTGTTGTTTGCATTGGGAATTTCCATGGGGAGGATCTTGATGTCTAAAAAGGTGGACATTGTTTTCTAATTATTTTATACGGCAAGGGTGAAGAATGGTTTTCCACCTTGATGGTGAAAATAAGTAACAACTAACAAGTAGTTGTTTGTATGTTTCTATCCATGCACTGATTAAAAAAATGACAATGATTTTTGTTGCAATGAAAGAGAACTTTTAAAGATTCTCACATATAGCTTTTCCAACACAATCATAAATATTGATAATTGTTTTCTACTCTATGTTGAATTAATCAATAGAAATCAGGTTTAAAAAAAACATATGTTATAATGCAACCATCGATGCCCATTTAACCACCTCTTCCCTGTTACCCACCATGTAGTATGAGAAGAGCTGTGCAAGCAAATATTGTCCTGTGGTGTCAAGGCGAAGTTCTTTAGGTGTACTCCATCCCTTAGGCCCCTCACAATTTAGAAAGACCTACTAGGCATGATTGAGGTTCAATAGAGGAGTTAAAGGATCTTTGGGTTTGTGTCTTTGTGATTGCTTATGTAAGAAATGTGTGAACTTCACACTTTTGATTTATGAGGCTTGTATGGAGATGATCGGTTTCATTTCTGGTAATCTGTCTTATGTGATTTTAGGCATATTTGAAAATGAGTTAGTGTTAATAGTGGTGTTTTGTGTCATAAATGTGTGAACTCTACTATTTTGATGTGTGAGTTTTCTAGCTTGGCTTTTTTATTAGACTACCATTTTTAGCTAATATTCTGATAATTTGTTTAGGAAAATACTAGGTTCCTAAAATAATTGGATAATATTGTGGTTAAATGGTTTATGATTTGACAATGTGTCAAGTGTATGCTTCCCCAAAGGAATGGGTCAATTTATTAATGAATGACAAAGTGTCATTGTGAAGGAATTTGAAATATCAAAAATAAATGATATTGATAAACTTTGATTCCAAAACATTTAATCACCTAGAATTGTATCACTTAGAACTACCACACTTCTTTTTGTTTCTGATTTTCCCTCTCTTATAGAGAAACTAAATAACCTTCGGGGTGTCTTGCGGATGTGAGGAACCCCTTTCCTATAAAGAAACTAAAATAACTTGCGGAGGTGGTGATTTTGAAATGCCTAAAATAGGCTTATTATTTATCCGTTAAAAATGTGACGTGACTTTATGCGTATTGTTAGCCCAATAGTGGCTTTTATTGTACTCATATAGTTACGGGTATCCGGTGATGCATGCATGTATGTGATGTGTTTCCACTTGGGCATGGTGACGGAGAAGTCCTCCTTTATATGAGAGAGACATACGGGCATGTATGTTCGGCATGGAAGTGGTGCGAATGTGGTATTGTCTAAATGATCAATTCAATAAAAATGAATAATACACTTAAGTCAAATAATGTACGAAGATAACTGTTTTAATTAATAAATTACATTTATATTGTTTATAACCCTTTTCATGGAGGATGACAAGTTCAATAATATTTTTGCAGATTAGACTTGCCATTGTAAACTTCTACAGTGTAAGTACAAATAAATGCATATTTGCTTATTAGGATGACATGATTGTCTCGTTGAGGGACTAAATTCTTTGAACTGTGATTTTCTTGCATGACACCCTTGCCTCATTTAGGAACTACCTGTTTGTGTGGTTGTTCATTTTTGTATTTAAGTTTATGTTATCACTTTCTGATGTGTTGATTTTTGGGATGAAGATTACTCACACCAGCTTTATTCCTGACCCAAGTGAGCTTTTGCTTCTTGGGTACATTCCTTTGGAAATGTAGTCGACTAGCCTTTCAGGTTTAGAGATTTTTGAGCAGCGTTACTGGAATTCTGTTAGTGGGGTTAGTAATGTCAGAGTTTGCTGGTTAGATTATTTTTAGTTTGTTTCAAATTTCCAAACTATGTTTTAGTTGTTGCTGCTAATTGTTCTGTTGTTATTGAATTTTTCACGTCTTGAGTTTTGGGGAAACGGATAATCCTACGTGGAAATAAGGATTTTTGTTTTCTTCAAAAAATCGGGGCGTGACACCCAATATTGATTGTATCAGATAGAGACCCCTTGCTCACGACTCACTTTTGGCAGAGCTTTCAGAATGCTATGGGTACTAAGTTGGATATTAGTACGACCTATAATCCCAGACTGATGGTCAGTCAGAGAGGGTGAATTAGATTGTGGACGACATGTTTAGAGCTTATGTTATGGATTTCGAAGGCAGTTGGGAAGATCATCTATCATTGGTTGAGTTTGCTTATAACAATAGTTATCAAGCGATTATTGGGATGGCATCGTTTGAAGCGTTGTATGATATGCTTTGCAGATCTCCTGCTATTGGGCAGAGGTTGGCGATATTACTATCATTGGGCCAGACAATTCGAAAGACCACGAAAAATGTTGAACTGATTAGAGACCGTTAGAGGATGGCACACATTCGACAGAAGAGTTATTCTGATCAGAGGCGTAGAGATCTCGATTTTGCAGTTGATGATCGAGTGTTTTTGAAAGTTTTCCCAATGCGAGGAGTTTTTCGATTCAGGAGTCGTGGGAAACTTGCTCCACAATATATTTATCCTTATGAAGTTATAGAGAGAATGGGCCCTGTGGCCTATAGATTGGCTCTTCATTTGAGTATGTCGGCAAATCACAATGTGTTTCATGCTTCGATGTTGCGAAAGTGTTTGGCAGACCCGACTTCGATAGTTCAGTCGTTGAAAGTGGAGGTAATGGAGGATTTGATGTATCCAGTGAAACCTATAGCTATTTTGGACTGCAAGGTCAGGCAGTTGCTGAATCGGGTAGTGAGGTTGGTGAAAGTTCAGTGGAGTGCTCAATAAGGTGATGTCACTTAGGAGCTTGAAGATAAGATGCGACAGTCCTACCCAAAGCTTTTTTCTTAGGCAATCTCGAGGACGAGATTTCTTATGAGGTGTGTATGATGTAACACCCGTATTGTTTTTCTCTAATTAATTCTCAATTAATTTTTTTTAAAAAGAATATTTTTGTTTTGGGGTGGGGCGCCCTTGGACTTTCACTGGCGGCGAATAGGCACCCTACATTTAAGATAAGAGGCTCCCCTTATCTTATTTCTTCCCTGATTTCTTCTCCTCCATGCGTTTTTTCTTCTTCTTCTCCAACAAAGTGCTCGAGATGTGACCAAACATAGTAGCAGCTCTCACCGGCCGAGCACCCTCCTTTTCTTTCCTTTCCCCTTCTCCACTCTCCCCTCTCCTTCTTTTGTGTTGTTTTCACCAAAAACAAGTTCGAAGGGAAAGAGAGAGCTCGATCAGATCCCTCGCTGCTTTCCGAGCAGCTTAGCTCAGTTCCCTCCCTCCGGTAGAGGTTGGGCCGATATCCAGGACCTGTAACCCTCACATGCAGAGGTGGGTTGGGGGTTTAGCCAAGAATTTCTTAAAAATCAGAGTTTGCAAGGTTGTCTGGGAGGTTCATCAGCGTGATCCGGGTTGCCATCGCGCTACTAAGCTACGATCCACCATCCCGTGGCACGGTGTTGCTATTTCGACCAGTTCACGGCTTGTGGCCTTGCGTAGTGTGATTTTCGATGTCCATTTGTCGAGTTTTTTCTTTGTCGGAGTCTCCGACACCTCTATATCCTTGATAAGCAATTTTCTAGACCTTTGTCAAGTTGTCTCTTACCTTTTTGCTGTCGCCAAACAGGTTTCTCACCGTCGAGACTATTTTTACAGTTTTGAGGAGCTTCCTGAGTCGTTAATTCACTGGTCTGCAAATTTGGAGCTTAGGCTGGTAGGATTTGGGTTCGGGAAACCCCTATCCACTCTGGTGAGTGCGGATTCTTCTTACATTTAATCTTTTTTTCAAAAATAAAATGTTCTGGGGTTTTCAAAGTCTTAAAAAAAAAGGAAAGTTCTATGATTCAATGTTTTGTCGATTATTATGAAGATTAAAATTTGGATGCTTGTTTGACTGATATTCATAATATTGTCGTGGTTAGCTTGTGATATGGATGTTGGTTTGAGTGGCTATGCATAGCATAATATTTCGGAGACGATATATTGTAATGCCATTTAGTAGGAAAATCTACCAAGTTAGTTACTGATATTTCATATAATTGCATGGATGTGTAAAACCTAGTCAGGATTATGATTTCTGTTTTAAACTATGCAATGACATCGATTGTATGATTGAGTATCAATGGCATGTAGCTTAGGAGTCATATGGCTATTTTAGTTATGAATTCCGTAATTGACATGTATCATTTAAAAACCATATTTTCCTACAACTTTAGCTAGATGGATATGCATACTATGTTTGGTGCATATCAGATGGATAGGCCTAATGTGGCTGGGGCATATCAGGGATATGTGTATATTGTGTTTGGTGCACATCAGGACATGCATACAGGGTTGATGCATGTCAGGTGGATATGCATACTGCGTTCGGTGCATATTACCCGTTCGATACTTGGTACGATGCAAAAGGGAGTAGCATCCGTGGCTTAGAAAATGGGGTTTTTGTTCTCGGGTTGATAGTTACCAGACGCGCCATATGCTTTGTGATGGGGTCGAACGACCTATCTACTGTGGCAATATGTATATCTCAGAGGTGACACCCTGCTTGGGAACATACATGCCAGGAGTTGTAATCGCGTGTGTATAGAGGCATGTCAAGGTAAGACATGTTTGGCATGATGGAGGATGCGAATGTGGGAAAATATGTGGTTTTAAACTCATGTTGATCTCATGTGAATAGTTACATCATGATTGAGTGCACTGTCAATTTATGTTTCTTCTGTTGATCTGTCTTCATTGATTGTATGCAATTTAATTGAGATAAATGTATTGGTTCTACTCATTCCAGTGAGTGCTAACCCGTTTGCTTGTATATGGCAAATGGGTGTACCAATAATCGGGTGTAGGTGGTGGTGATGTTTGAGGTGGTGCCGCAGGAGACGTGAAGTGAGTGAGTGGTCATCTGAGGGGTTGTACAGCTGAGAGGTAGAGTTTGTTCTAAGATCTTGGGTATTTTGAGTTTTGTAAATCATTGTGACTTAGGTGTTTTGGGTGTTAGTGCCGCTTTATGTAATTGATGGTTTTATTTTATTTTATCGTGTGCTAACAAGGGTGACTATTGAAAAGTAGTTAAGTAGGAGGCTAAGAGTAAATAAAAAAAAAAATTAGGGTTTTGGATTCGTGACTCGGTTTCCTAGGCATTTAGGTGTCTCGGATCGGGGCGTGATAGACTCAACAGGTAGTTTTGCCCTATTCTGATTTGTAGGTTCCCCACCAATCTTGTGATAAATGCATTTGCAAGACCTAAAACAAATCGATAGATATTGGCTGAAGACTATGGAACTAGGTTAGCACAACCTTCTTAAGGCCGTGGGAAAAGTTCAGCACAGGATGTCCTCTGAACATTCTTTAACTGCCATCACATGATGGTAATGGCGCAAACTATCCGACGGATCTGATGTTCCAGCATCTCCTCTGAGAATAAAGGGATTGTGAGATTGTACAAGTTGTCCAGGTTGGTTTCCCCAAGTTGGAGCAGGTTCCTGACCATGGTGCGGTCTGTTTTAGGGGCATGGTCCTCATGTTCTCCGTTGTCCCTTAGGCTCTCCTATCGGCCGGTTCTTTGATCCACCCTAGGGAGGTTTACACTTTCTTTGACGCGCTCTTGGGCGTCCTCTTTGGTATGACACTACAACACAAGTCCTCTTTGACAGCATTTCATAACAACATTTCTTTCAACTATGCTATGAAAAGTCTTAATTTAAATACTATTAAAATCTAAAAATGCTATCTAAAACTTAGGCGAGATTTTTAAAATGCCCAAATGTTTGAGATAGCACGTGATTCTCCCTCTTTCCTTGAAACCTAAAACTTAAACCTATAAACACAACTTGGCCGACCCTTCTCCTCTGGTACTTGTATCTCCCTCTACTACTCGCCTCACTCCCTCTGCTACTCACATTTCTCCCTTCTCCTCTGTTACTCGCTTTTTTCCCTTCTCATCTTCTATTTGTCTCTCTCCCTTTGCTACCCGCCTATCCCTCTGTTTCTCGCCCCTCTCTCTCTCCCCCCTCTTTCTGCAATTGTACTCACCTCTCTCTCACTTTGTCTACTCGCCTCACTCTCGCTCGCTTTGTTGTATTCGATTCCTCGGGTTGAGGTTTCCTTCGATTTTGATGGTTTTGATTCCTAGGAGTATTTACAATGATTTTAAGGCTTCTTTCACTTTCTTGGGATCTTTGTGATTTTCTTGGTAAGGGTTACTTCATCATCCAAGATTTGGATTCACAATGGGGTGTGTTGAGCTGTTTTCAAGTTCTGAAATTAGCATACAATATTAGGGTGTTCTTGATCAACCATTAATTTGTGATATAGTCTACAAACAATTTCTTTGTAGTAGCAAAACCCTAAAAGTCCATTGTAAGGCTTTATATTTCTCTCTCATAAATTCAAGGTAACACAAACCGAAACCTTCTCATTTTCTCTCTGAGTTGTTTTTCAATTTCGTGCTAATGGGTTTCTTCATTGATGATCTAAATTTCAGTTGGAAAATCATTCTCTAGGATCTTTTTTCTCTTGGCACCGTCACTCTGCTCTGATCTACAGACTGATTTCGAGAAATCACAACAGGTACCATTTCAATTTTTTTTGATTATCTGAATTTCTAGTAATGTTTCTCAAGTTAAACTATTTTTGTCAACATTTTGGAAGAAATAGATGATGGGTTCATCTTAACTTCTTTCGTTATTCCTTTAATTCATTTTTCCCCATTTGGTTGGTCTTTGTGCTACCCAATTTGCCAACCTCTCTATGAATCCATCCTTTAAAATCGCAACTTAGAAAATCCATCCTTCTTTCGTTCTTTCTTTTTATTTTTTTTCTCTTTCATTTGTATAAAAATTACATTTTTCACGTGGCATTACTGTGATATGTATTCAACATTTGTATCGGATTGGTCTACTCTTTCTTTGGCAGGAAGATCATTTGGGACAAAAGGACAAAAGAAGGATGGACAACAAGTCATCCAAGTGACAAAGTTTACGAGTCTACTTTTTCGTGGAAGTGACATCAAGGTAACTGTCACTTACACAAATACTATCCGCCTTAATCTGTGTAGATGTGGTGATATAACGTGCATGTTCAGATTGAAATATTGACAAATAGAAGCTTGTATAGAACTGAATCTCTTTGTGTTTAATAACAGAAAGGTTATTGCAAAAGTCTTCATTTTCCTTTGGTTGTTATCATTGCATCATGTGCTTTGTTAACTTGTTGACGTTCAATTAGATGGTGAAAACCTATGACTGATGAAAGATTATGATGGCTAAATACAAAATTTTAAGAAATTTTTGTTAAATGTCTAATTTCGTCCACCATGTGTCATACGTTTTACCTAATTGTCATCCTTTTTTAACCTAAAATGTGAATTGTCTGAATGATTGGTTTCTACATGATCCCTCACATATGATTAGGGCTCTGTAGAGGAGTGAAAATTTCAAATTGTTTTTTATTTCCTACATCTATAAGAATGAGAGAATACTTGAATTTCATTTCCAATAATAATCTATTTTGTTATTGTTTGTCTACTCTCTATCTTCTATTTATTTCCCTTGAAGATATTTTTTTTTTTTGTGATCAATTATCTCTAATTTTTAAGTTTTTCCCATACCTAATCATGACCCCACCACCTTAATTACCCAAGCTTTTACTCCAGGTAAAAGTCTTTTATCATCCTTGAATTTGTGCTGATGGGTAAAGATTGAGTGCATCTGAACAGGTAATGTAACCATACTACAACCATAATTTGACATTTAAAGATTAGTTATTATAAGTGAGTCTTAATGATTAATTTTTATTTGTTTGTAAACTATTGAGCTTCCCACAAGTACATGCGAGGAACATGGAATTTTGTGAAAATGGTAGAAAAGAATTCAGAAAATGTAGAAAAAGTTATATGCCCTTGCAAAGATTGTCGAAACTTACGTCATCATTGTTGATGATACATAAAAATGGTCACACCCCTAAGCCGTACACATATCATAATGATCTCGAGGAACTACAGGCCCCAGCATCAGCCTCAACGCTGATCCATCCCTAGCTGTTCAAGCGGACCCAGACTCTCACAACACGCTAGGCCCACACGTCTCACAGTTGTCCTCAATACCCGTAAGCCCTCCTTAGGCAAGTATCTCGAGCATCAGCTTTGGACGGGCTACTACAGTTGCTTTCTACTTCCAACTAGGAAGCAAACACCAGAGTATCTTCTACACAGGTGAACTTTTTTCTACACATTGCTCTTGGATTGGAAACTATCTCTCGCTTATCTAGGAGCACAGAGTTAACATGGAACTTCCCTCCTACAACACGACTCTTAATTAGAGAAGGATTTCCACGAAGATCTCCTCCCTAAACTACGCCTATGATGGTCTGGTTGAATCAGGACTCCTTGCACTATAAATAGGACATGAGGTTGGTAAGCTAAGGTACGCTACAATTTCCCTATTACATCATTACACCCTATTTAGAGCCCTGTCTGACTTTAGCATCGGAGTGCCATCGGCCACCACAACGGTGGTCCATGGCTCACGTGTGCTACTTGTGCATGTCAACAGGTTAGCAGGAACCAGGTTAGAACAGGGAGCAAAAAACAACTGCATCAGTTTGGCATCATTCGTGGGGACGACATAGTTCATAACTTTACACTAATCACCATCTACTTTCAAAACACAGAAAGATGGTGACCACCAGGTCATGTAACAACGGAGAACCCCGGGACACGTCGAACGTTCTGGCTGTCCCTATATTCATCATCTATTATTTTGCACGCGCAGCCGACTCACGCTTCCGTACTGACGGAAGCAACAACAGATCCCAGATCGATATGCTTTCGTCCCGAAAACAGTGGATCACCAAAGCAGTGGAGGCTCTCATGTGACAAAATCCACCACTCGCTAATGGAGACCTGGAACAGCATGGACCTCCGCCTCCAACAGATGATAGGGAGCAAGCGCAGGAAAGCCAAGCACCCGCTAGTTCTTATTGGACTAAAAGGGGCTGCGCGGCTAACACTGAGTTCAATGCCAGGACAGAGAGGCTCGACCCTGAGAACCCCCTCCGCAAAGGGGCACACGACCCATACGTACTGTACTTCCTCTCCATCCAACCATTTGTGGATCAAATCATGAACGAGGCTCTTCTGAGAAAGTTCACTCCCCCGAAGCTCGACTCCTACGACGAGACCACTGGTCCTTTCGGTTATCTGCGCCATTACCAACATGTAATGACCCTAAAAGATGGATCTGAGTCTGTCATTTGCAAAACCTTTCCCACCAGTCTAAAAGACCCAGCGCGGCGAAAAAATTTTTAACACGTTTCGTTGGAAGCCATCATTTTAGAAAAGGCCCACACTACATACTCTCTCTAAGGTAGAGGTTCAGCGAGAACCTCCGAAAGTATGTCATGCGCTTCAACAATGAGCTGACCCTTATCGATGGGTACAACGACGATACAATCGTGATGACCTTCATTGCGGGCCTCAGAGAGGGAAAGCTTTTCGAGAACCTCACCTTGGAGCCACCTCTGGACATGGAGAAGCTCCTCAAGAGCGTGCAGAGACACATCACCCTGGAAAAGTCAAAAACCGCTAAAAGGCAAACCGAATGCGACAAGAAACCCTCATTTCGAAAAAGTCGTAAGGACGAGGAACGAAGCAAAAAGAAGCACAGCGACAACAGGCCGAACCTTGGTCGTCCCAGGCCAGAGAAATCATCCAACTATGTTGGATCTAGAGCCGTGAAACCCCTAAGCGCTAGCTTGTCAGACGTACTTAACTCCATGAAAGACTGCTAGGAACTGAAGTAGCCCCCAAAGACACGCGCAGAGTCCCATCCAAGTGAGACAATGGCAAATATTGCGCGTACCACAAGGAGGGCGGCCACAACACCAACAACTTCAAGAGTCTGAGGTATGAAGTTGAGTACTAGATTCGCAAAGGCAAACTGAAAGAGTTCCTGAAGTTGAGAGGCCAACAGAACAAACAAAAAACAAGGGAGAGTCAATTAAAGGAATAAAAAAGGCGACTCCAGAGATAATTTACCTCATTCATGGAGTTGGATTGAATGAAAACCAATCATACAGGTCCCGCAAACAGACACTACAGAATATGCGGACACAATCCGCAGGTGAGGACAAGCACATCTGCCACTCACGGGTTTAAAACCCCATGCATTCCCACTTTGATTTTCACGAACAAGAACCTCGATGGAGTCCGAGTGCCGCACAACAACGCCTTGGTCATCTCTGTTTCCATCACAAAGTGAGAAATAAAGAGAGTTCTGGTCGACATAAGAAGTTCTCTTAACGTTTTGTTCTACAACGCATTCCGCAGCATGGACCTCAAGGAGGAAAACTTGATCTCTTCAGAACACCCGCTATTCAGATTCAGTAGGGAGAAGTGTTTCTCCCTCGAAAAGATAAGGTTGGCTACGGTACCAGGGAACCGCAGCTCAAGAAAGTCCTATTTCTAGACTTCATGGTGGTAGGCGCACCGTCATCCTACAATCTCATCCTAGGAAGACATTGGCTTCACTAGAAGGAAGCTGTGGTATCCACCCTTCACCAGTGTGTTAAGTATACTGCTAACCACTCCGAACGAACCATACGTGGAGACCAACTTACGGCACGAGGCTGCCACAACTGGCACTGAAACAGATAGAGTGCTCCCAGATTCATCTACATCATGCAGAGTAGCCTGAACCAGTGCAAGGCCAAAAGACGGTAGATACATCATTTTCAAGCGGTATAGGAGCAATCAACTCTTCCACTCAGCGAGTCGGTACGGAGATCTCCCTCTGCAAGGTTTACTCTTTAGTGACCTAAGTAATGCCTCGATAGTCCACTAAACAATTCGCGAGAGCAACCCCAAATTAATTCAAAGTCAGGATCGAATTCTCTCCGTCAACTGTTACTTTGCTTTAAGTTGTTTGTTTCCTTTTCCATAGTCAATATTGAGTTTTAGTTCTTAAAAATTTATGTGATTCAGAATCACTTAAGAAATAAAGGAAGAATTATGGAGAACAAACTCTGTTGATTATCGGAAAGATGTAACAATAAGCTCCTTGAGGCAGATACAAAAGGCTACATATCATGAACGCCCTGAGGCGGACACAAAAGGCTACATATTGCTCGCCCTTGAGGAAGATACAAAGACTGAGCACTATAAACGTCTGAATACAGTGTAAACTAAAGTAAAAGACTCGCTTAGACAATTTTGCTATGGACAACGTCTGCCGAAGACTTGCAAACCCTCCGATGCGAGTAATCTGCAAGTGACAACAAAGGTAAGAGAATGGGAGAACTCGACCCCTTCCGAAGACAACAACGAAGTGTGAGAGGGGATTGAAAAGACTAAGCAGTCAGATTGATCCGTCACATCACTCAAAGGATACGCTCTCCTTACAGCATTGTAGATGTTGCAACAGGCTGCTAATTTCATCAAGAGACATCCCACCGTCTGTCCAACCTACTCAAAAGGCTTAGAAGAAGGTAAATGAGGATAGCCACAAGTAGCGAGGCAGTCACGATCTCACAGCGTCGTCAAGAGAGACCACTTTTCTGATATGCGATGGCAGGTGTGCTGAGAACTACCACACCTAGAGACATCACACGTCGACTAACACTTTAATCAGCCAGTGGTTAGCAGTGGGATTCGAGCAAACGAAAGAAAAAGTGGTACGGTGTAACACCAAGGCATCCCCCTTGGTAGGAAATCCGTACTACTTCTCTGAAATATGAGAAGAAATTATGAGACCTCAACGAATCAACTACATGGCCACCCATATCAGGTGACCATGCACAACAACAGCTATCTCTATGCCTGATCGGCATAAATGCCAGAACATTTGGAGACTCTAGAGCAAAAACAAAACATTCGGAGACTCTAGAGTAACTTCAACCTTTGGAAAACCCAAAACCAAGGATGCATCGACTCTCCGAAAAACCTCTGTATCATGCGTCAAACGCGTGTCGGACACGGATTCGCGTCCGACACGCGCTGGACACGTTGGACACGTATTGGACACGGGGTCAACGGTCAAAATTCGTTGACTGGGTTGGACACGGCCTGGACACGGTCCAAACTCGGTCAGACTAGTCAAAATTCGTTGACTTTAAAAATTGCAATAAAATCATCGCCCGATCCTTCCTCTTCCACAGAGCACAGGAAACTCGAAAAAAACCCTAACTCCCTCAGGCAAACCCTAACTCTAAATCGATCGACGGAGGACCGAAGGTAGAGAGATCGAGAGACTGAGGTAGAGAGAAGAGAAGTCGGAACAAAGAATCCAATCAATCGATCGATTTCGACTGAGACGAAGAGATCGATTTCAATCGATTTCGACAGAAAGGACTAAGGACTGAGGACTGAGGAGAATACGCGTTCCACAGAGAGGGATAGGTTGATCGACAGGATCTATGGCATCCTCATCAACACCAGGTACCTTCGATCGATCGATTTCATTTTTTTTTCTTGCTATTGTTTTCCTTCTATGGTGTCTGTTATTGTTTCCTGCGATTTCATCGATCGATCGATCGATTCGATTTCATTTTTTTTTTCCTGCTATTGAAAGACATTAAAAGTAGCATCCAAAGTATGGTGATTGGAGATCAGTGGAATTTCTATAAGGAAGATGATGTTGAGAAAGCATAGATTGTGAAAGGAAAACTATTGGATGACTTGTGGTGGGACAAAGTGGACTATGTGCTTCGTTTCACAGAGCCTATTTATTCAATGTTGCGGAGGGCTGATACAGATAAGTCTTGTCTTCACTTGGTGTATGAGATGTGGGATGTTATGATTGAGAAAGTGAAACAAGTTATTTACCGTCATGAAGGAAAGGAAAATACTAGTGAGGAGTCAGAGTTTTTTTCAGTGGTGCATCAGATATTGGTAGATCGATGGGAGAAAAACAACACACCACTGCATTGCTTAGCACATTCCTTGAATCCAAGGTAAATAATTACATTGTTTTTAACTTTTTATTCTACTTATTCTTGAGTCTTGACTAGAAGACTAGAATTCATGAGTTATGCACTTAATGTTTATATATTTATTATTGATTGGCATTGCTTATATATAGGTATTATAGCAGAGAATGGCTGCAAGAGGATCCTAATCGTATCGCGCCACACAAAGATCCTGAGATTACAAAGGAGAGGGATAAGTGTTTCAAGAGATACTTTCCTCTAATTGAAGACAGAAGAGTGGTTATTACAGAGTATGCAAGGTTTTCAACGGGTAGTGGACAATTTGCAGAAGGTGATGCTCTACAGAATAGAGCATACCTAGAACCTGATGTGTGGTGGGTTTCTCATGGTACATCTGCACCATTACTCATGAATATTGCGTTGAAGTTACTTGGGCAACCTTGTTCATCCTCATGTTGTGAGAGGAATTGGAGCACGTATAACAATATCCACTCATTAAAAAGGAAAAAATTGACCCCACAACGAGCTGAAGATTTAGTACATGTGAATTCCAACCTTCGTCTTTTGTCAAGAAGAAGACAAGAGTACAAAGAAGGTGAGACAAGGATGTGGGATGTCGCAGGAGATACTATTGATTCGTTGGATTTGGATGCTACTGGATTGCTTGAGATTGCCAGTCTGTCACTTGATGAACCTGAGCTAGAGGCTGGACTGTTGGATGAAGAAAATGTGACAATTGATCCGCTAGTTAATGAAGAAGAAGAGATGTAGCCGCCTCGCTGGTGAGTTTTTAAAATTATCAATTTACATTTTATTTACATTATCAAGTTAATGAAATTATATTGCTTATGCTTTATGAATTATGACTTGAGTAGTTGAGCTTGACTTTATGATGCATTTGTAAATTTGAATGAATGAATTTGAATGTTTTATTGATATGTTTGGACTTTGGATTGTTTAATAGTTTTAATGAGTTACAAAAAAATATATTAAAAAATTAAGTTTGACCGTGTCGCCGAGTTCTATTTTTTTGAAAATTGCCGAGTCGCCGTGTCGTATTCGTGTCCGAGTCCGAGTCCGTGCATCCTTGCCCAAAACATCTTCTTCAAGCAAGAACATTACAGAAGATAAGCGCTATGAAAGATAGTGCCTACAACAATTGGAAAACACCATTATATAGACATGATGGTTCACCAAGCAGGCACTCAAGCATTAACTACCAAGAGCTGAATACCGTATGAGAAACTGGAAGACAACGGTTCCCAAGGAAATTGCAAAGACGACGTCAATCAATTAATGGCACTGCACGCAAACCCATCAATTGAGGAGTAACCGATACTCAACCGTCACGTAGCCTACGCCATACGCATGTCACCGCGCAATCTACGACATACACATAATGCACAATGTAGGTAAACCCTAGCCTTTCCTTTGTGGGCCCATGGGCTCAGCCTATTATTCAAAAACACTTTGTCATGTGCTTGGCATGAGCGCTAGAGATCCTAGTCAACCCTGACATACGGATTATACCTTTAGATCACAAGCTAATTTAAGGTAATTTTATCCACTACTCCATGCAACTTGCGGAGGGAGTAGTTTTGCACGTCCCCTAGCAGACGGAACCTCTATTCAAACAAGACAAACTTAGTCAGCTAAGATTGATGACGATAGCTTCCGGTTCATCCCAACGCCTAGTTCACTTAGCATGGGCATCGACGGTTTAGGAAGTGGGAGTCTAATCAGCGCTATCACGCCTAGTGACGAAGGATCACCAAGGATCATTGCTCCCTTCACGGTCAATGATCGTCGAACCTAATTAGGTAAGCTTAGCTGGTGACGACTAGCAATGAAAGCTTTTGATCAAAACCTGGACTTGTAGCCCCCACTGCGAGGGGGTAGATAGTCTAGGTGGGAGCCTAGTCAGTCTCGAACTGATTTTGATGGCTCGCCACGAGACCACTGCTTTTCAGCGTGGCCACCAAATCACCAAATCTAGACTTGTAGCCAGCGCTGCGAGGGTGTAGATAGTTTAGAAGGCGGGAACCCAGTCAGCCACGACTTGATTTCGACGGTTTGCCACGATACCACTGTTTTTCAGCGTGGTCGCCGAACCCTCCCAAATTATTAGCTTGGTGCACTCAGATGTAGATAATTTGGATGGTGGGAGCCTAGTCAGTCCCGAACTAATTCCGATGGCTCGCCATGGGACCATTGCTTTTTATCATGGCCGCCAAATCACCAAACCTGGGCTTGTAGCCCACGCTACGAGGGTGTATATAGTTTAGATAGTGAGAACCCAGTCAACCTCGACCTGATTATGACGGTTTGCCATGGGACCACCGCTTTTTTGCCTGGTCACCAAACCTCTCTCGAATTCGTAGCCCCCAATGTGCGGGGAGGATATAGATGGTTCGAAAGGTGGGAGCCTAGTCAGTCCTGAACTGATTCTGATGGCTTGCCACGAGACCACTACTTTTCAACCTGGTAGCCAAACCTTTATTCCCCGAATATGTAGTCCGCTATGCTCGGACATAAATGATTTGGAAGGTGGGAGCCTAGTCAGTCCCGAACTGATTCTGACGGCTTTCCACGAGACCACCGCTTTTCAGCCTTGTCGCTAAACGGGAATCTAGCTGAGTCAACATCTTAACACTCAAACAGACTGACAATCTAATGCCAAGCGAATGCCACTCGCGCCGATACAAGGATCGTAAGGCCAGTGCCCAGATAAAAACTACATAGGATGCCAACCCGAGCTTATGACGCCTAACTCGGCATGAACGCTCCGACATGCGCGCTCAACCATCACAACTCGCTCATAGAAGCATCTACAACCGACCAGTCAAACAAGCAAAGTAACTTTCAAGCAGCTTACCTTGACGACAGGGCACAACTCGGATGACTCAACCTCCAGCTAAACTGTTCATAACATGCCCACTACCGGACATGACTACACCGCGATGATCCCGAGTCATTCAAAACAGAAAGTGATCAAGCTTTCTACCACAGACAGACCATTCAACGTCTTATTGATTCAACCAGCCTATGCCAAAACAAGACGACAAGGCGAAACGAAAAATATGCAATAGAGACAACAAGTACAGAACGGATAAAACTGTTCTCATTGGCAATCAAAGACAAAAAGAGTACAAGCACACAACTTTCACTCCTTGTCAATAAAAGGTACATAAATGGAAGAGTTACATCTAGCAGAAGAAGGAGCAAAAGTTGCATCCACACACGCCGCAGCCTGGACACCAGGCATCAAACTGTCTTCCTCGCTTGATGACATCGAGGTAACATACAGATCCATATACGACATCTTCTGATAGCAGTTGAGATCCCACTCCGGGTGCTCCTCTTTCATCAGCGCCAAGAGCTCTAGCTATCCATGTACAACCCAGCAGAACTCACACTTGCCTTGCTCCTGAAGAAGCTCTTCCTTCCGCACCTTTGCATCAACAAGATCACGCTCCAGTAGCTCCAACTTGTCAGTCAGTGCGTCGACCTGAGACTGCTCTGTGGCCAGACTATTATTTACGGCACTAAGTTCATGCTGCCATAATTCGAGCTGGTCCTCGGCCTTCCTCACCTTTTTAGCATAGAACTCCACATCGGATTCCAACTTTTGCTTCTAAGCAGCCAGTCGACTTCCTTCGAAACACTCTCTTCAGCGAAAGACAACAATTCAAAACTTGCCTTAGCTGCAGCTTCCTGCGCAACATCGACTTGTTGACGGATACGGCTAACCTCCTGCCTAAGTCTATCCCTTCTGGACACCGCCTCTGTCAGATCATGCTTGAGGTCCTCCATACGAGCCTTCTATGCCTCAGCGACCACGGTTGATTAATCCAATCGCTTCTCCTTGGCCTGCTTCTTAAGCCGCTCAATTTCACGGAGCGCATCAAAATACAACAGCTGCATGTGCGAGAAGACATGCTCCAAGGTATATACTTTCTCACGAGTCGCCTCGACTTTCGTTCCAGCAATGGCCGCGTTGCTCATATGAGACATCCCCAACATAAGGTACTTCAGACCCTTATCCATACATCCTTCCAACATATTCGTTTCGGGTTTTGGAGCATGATCCATCAACCAGCAGTGACATCTGCTAATATGCTTCCTCGATAGGGATGGCAACGAGGCGAATTGGGGCGGATTTGAACAAATCCATCCCCGCTCCATCAGGAATAACGGATCCCCAAATCCACCCCGCCAAATTTATTTAAAAACCACCTCCGCCCTGTACAGATTGGCAAATATCCGCCCCGCCCAAATATCCGTTAAAAAATTATAAAAGCATAAAGATTTGCATATAATTTGTATGAATTATACAATCCTAAAAGCATAATTTGTATGAATCATACAATCCTAAAGGCATAAGGATTCTTACTGGTAAAAGATACAATTATTATAACAAAAAATTACAAAAAACCATACAAAAAAAACCGATCTAAAGAATCTCAGATCTCAGATTTTTGATCGCAGATCATCAGATCTCAGATCTTTGGTCGCATATCATTAGAGATCTCTGATCATCAGATCTAAGATCTCAGATCTCTGATCTTTGATCTCAGATCTGAGATCTGAGATCTTTGGAAAGGCGGGGAAGAGAGGGCAGAGGAAGGCAAAGGGAGGGTAGAGCTTCGAGTGTCGAGTCTGTCGCTGTGGGAGGCTTCGACTTCGACCACCCTTCGTTGTGAAAGGCTTCGACCACCTGCACCCTTCACTGTGAGAGTCAACCTTCGACCACCCTTGAGGCCGAGACCACCCTTCGACCACCCTGCGACCACCCTTGAGGCCGAAACCACCCTGCGACCACCCTTGAGGCAACCTTCGACCTCGCTGTGAGAGGCGACTGTGAGACCCCTTTTCAAAGAAATGATAATGACTGAAATCACAGAATGAGATTATGAGAATGAAATAAGGGTTTATTTCCTATTTATAGTTCAAGGGTATTGTAGTAATTTAACCGGTTAAACGAATATCCGTGGGGAGGATACACAGGCGGATATGGTTAAATTTGTATCCTCCCCAAATAATAAACGGATACAGTTTGGATATCCGTATCCGCCCCAACCTCCATATACCCTTAACCAAATTCGCCCCAAACGGAGCGAGTAGGGTGGATATCCGTGAAAATCCGCCCCACTGCATCCCTATTCCTCGAAGCATACTCTATGTCCACCTCTTGGTGCCGAACTTGTGAGCTCATTTTTACCAAGTCAGGTGTGAACAAGTTTATCTGTGCACCCGGATGAAGCTTTTCTGAATTAGGGATTACGCAAGCGCCACCCTTCGCGGTCGCCACCATCCTTAGACTATTCTTCGTGGCCTTCCCTTTGTCGTTAATAGTCGGCCGTTTGTTGCGAGGCAGCTCAATGGGATATGGAGGAAGAGGAGGGAGCAAATTATCCAAAGGACCCTCCAATACTTCTAGCTGTGGCCTAGAACGAGACGGTGAGCAATACGGACTGCAAGAGACGTGGCTAGTACCGCGACCACCTTCAAGGGAATCAACAGTAGGGCGATCAGATTTCGCCACTTCATGTGAATCTTCACAGGAGCCTCCTACAACAATGGTCCCACATGAATCAGCACCAGCGGAAGCTGCCATTGAAACCCGCACCAGACGGTCATTTAGAGTCTCGACCCGCGCATCACTAAGGTTTGACCTGTCCACGCCTCCTGCCAACTGCATGTAATCTTTCTCCAAGACGGAAACGTCAGTATCCTCCTCAACAGGCCTGGCAGATTTGCGTTCCTTTCTCACTGGAGCGGCTATTCCCGAAGATGGCCCAACTCTAAGGTGAGACCTCTTCCTCTCAAAGGAAGCAAGCGACTCGAACGGCTCTTTCGCATCGGACAGAACGGGAACTTTAGCCCCAACAATCTTTCTTTTCTTGGAAAGTGCCCCATCTTCAAATTTAATACACGACTCTCGATAAAGAGTAGGGGCGACATGCCAATTGTCCCACAGCCCACTACAAACGAAGTTAGAAATTCTTATGAGATCGATCGCCTCCCTTTGCCGCAAGACTCGAAACGTCTCCATGGGATTTTGCTCCTCTAAGGTAAGAGGAGTTGTAGGAAACATTTTTGCAAGGAAACAAAAGTAATGAGCAGTCAGCCCGCTACCAAGCATATCAAAATCGCAAGAAAAGGGTTGAACTTACGGAGTGGCCTGAACTGTCGCTCGAGCAGACGACCCCTGCACCGAAAATACTTTGAATCTACAGGAGCCAATAAGTAGTACTTCTGCCAGAACTTGAAATCATCAAACATTTTACCGAAGCACTTTGGCGACTTCATCTTATAGACAACATTGTTTTTCAGCCGGGGAGAGGTCAGCAACTGGATCACCCGCGGAGCCACGATAACACCGGCCTTCTTAGCATTGAGCAGAATCATGAGAATGATCCTATATCCACTGGGCCTCAACTGAACCGGAGGAATCCCTAAAAAAAAACCCAAGAACTCTCAAATCACGTCCAAGATTGGAAAATGCACTCTAGTTTGAAATATCCCACGATGTAAATAGATGAAATCGGTAGGGGGTAACGCAGGCGTTTGGTCGCCTGTTAGGAAATACAATGGCTAGGAACTGCAAACTTTGTACGGATTTCGGCAAGACCAGACTCGGACAACAACCTGTCTTAAAAAAACTTCAGGGCCTTAGCCAAAACAGCATCATCAAGAAGGTTTTCTTGAGCGAAGAAGGCGAGCGATCTTTTCAAAACAATATCTTTGAAAGCGAACAAAGTAGAAGAATCAAACTCAGCACTGCGGATGACCTAAATAGAGGATGATGTTCCTCCGAACCAATGCACATGCCATTAATGCAGCATGTAGCTCAAGCAACGATTCAGACTCAATCATCATGAACGGCGCATCCCTTCAAGAGGTGACTTAGCAAACCGATGTGATGGCCCACTAAATCGAGGGGGAGTAGCTGAGATACATAAAAACGGTCACACCCCTGAGTTGTATACGTGTCATGATGATCTCGAAGAACTACAAGCCCCAACATCAACCTCAAAACTGATCCGGCCCAAGCGGTTTAAGCCCGCTCAACTTCAGTTCACCAAGCGGACCCAGACTCTCACAACACGCTAGGCCCACACGTCTCACATTTGTCCTTAGTACCCGTAAGCCCTAATTAGGCAAGTATCTCGAGGATCAACTTCGAACGGGCAATTACAGTTGTTTTCTACTTCCAACTAGGAAACAAACACCAGAGTATCTTCCACACATGGAAACTCCCTTCTACGGATTGCTATTGGATTGGAAACTATAACCCGTGTATCTAGGAGCACAGAGCTAACAATGAACTTTCCTTCTACAGCACGACTCCTAATTAGAGAGGGAGCTCCGCGAAGATCTCCTCTCTAAACTATGCCTACGATGGCCTGGTTGAACTAAGACTCCTTGCACTATAAATAATACATGAGATTGGTAAGCTAAGGTACACTACAAATTCCTTGTTACAACATTACACCTTCCTCAGAGCCCTGTCTAACTTTAGCATCGAAGTCCCATCAGCCACCACAACGGTGATCCATGGCTCATGTGTGCTACTTGTGCTGGTCAATAGGTCAGCGAGAACCAGGTTAGAGAAGGGAGCGAAAAACAACTGCATCAATTATTATTATGAAAGTTTTGAGCATTTGGGGATAGCAGGTATGGATCCTACAACTTATGTAAAATTAGTATCACTATAGGGGACCATATTTTACATGTGAGCAAGATGAAGACATTGATATGTCTGAAGCATACAACTTATATAAAACAATCAACTTTCATGACGAAGACTATGTTGAGCCTATTGAAGAAATAAGATAAAGGGATTTCAATGAGAAGGTAGTAGATGCAGAAACTCCTTTGAACCCAAATTGTAAAAAAATGCACTAAGCTATCAGCGATTGTAATTTTGTATAAACACAAAATAGTGAGTGGATGTCCTTATAAAAGGTTTGATGAACTTCTAGAACTTCTGACAGACGACATCCTTGCTTGAAAGGCGCTGTTTACAGTACATAATTTTCAAAATCATTTGCGATTGTTTATAGGATTTGTCAAACAATAGGTTTTAATAGGATCTTTTTTGTTAAGATTCTTCATTGTAGGGGATTGTAAATGTGAACTTATTGATGTAGTTTTGTCAATGGTGTCTGTGAAATGCAATGGAAATGCTTGATTACATCTCACACACAAGGAAATTCTTCACAAGGATGAAGGACTTAAGGATATCATAGAGGTCGTCCTATACCATTTCTATGCTTAGCTGAATATTATTCTGAGCCTTGAACTTACATGTTGATATTTGATTGTTGGTTTTCTTTCTTCTTATTAATCTAATATTCTTTATACTTGGTTAGTTAGTATGTGGATACAAGCTTAAAGAACATGTGCAAACTGTTGAATTGGTGTGGGTCAGGAGAAACATTAGCTGAATAATGATGGTCCTCAAGTGATCCGAAATAACTTATTCATCATATTCCTTTAGGACCTAATGTCGTATGTGTTTGGGTAGATATTGCAAGGAAACCAAATGCTTGTTTATGGCGACCTTCATCTAAAATGAGTTCTATTGAAGAAGCAATTGGAAGTTGAGTAGCATGGCCCGCTGACAAAGTTGTTCGATCGTAATTAATAGCTTGCTGGCTACGTAAGCTTTTATACATATTGTTTTTCAGTTATTTAGTTGTTTTTACATTATGTTGGTGTTTTTATAGTGGACATGAATGGTTTGGATGTCAAAATCAGCATTAGAAACCATTACATTCACACTCACAATTGTCTTGTAGTTGTGGTCTCAATAGTGTTTAGATAGACTTTGAATAGAGTATTGGTTACCACTGTGTGGAGCTCGGTTGCACCCTGACCTAGTGCTTCTGACTGTGATTGTGTTTGTAGTTGTAAGAGTATATGCCTTACTAGTTTCTCTCGCATAGTATTGAATTTGATAACCCTCCAGCAGTTGCAACTCTCTATTAATTTTTTCTCTTAATTCAGCAGTTGCAACTTCTGACTATATGCTGTTCCAAGACTGTCATTGAATTTATGCTGATTTCCAGTCTAGTGATCCCCTTCAGTTTAGCTAATTTCATCAGTGTGTGCTTGAGTTCATGTTTGTTCAGTGTGTGCTTGAGTCAAATTTTAGTTATAACAAACCCATTATGTTAATCTCTTCAAAATCACAATTTGTGTTGATTTCTGATTTAGTGATCCCCTTCAATTTAGCTAATTTCATCAGTGTGTGCTTGAGTTCATGTTTGTTCAGTGTGTGCTTGAGTACCTCCTGAACATGTCGCAATAACGTTCCCTCAGACATCTCAGAACCCGTTTATTTGGGTTATAAAGCTGACCCAGCAAAGCCTCTTTTATATCTTTTTTTGACTTAATTTTTTATTTCAGCTTGTTAGGTTATTTTCTTTTTTGATCATGTCAGTAGAATTTTTTTTCACTTGTTGGGGTTCTTAATTATGTTCTTAGTTTGGTGTTATTTCTCTTTCTAGAATTTGTATATTGGGGTTGGGTACATTTTTTTAAGAAGTATCTGCTGGATCTCAGATGAGTTTCGTTTGTTTGTTTGACTACGTAACATAGCAAATTGAGGTTGGAACTGCCGCTTGAATATTCTAAATGCAAATTGGAACTAATTTTTCTATTATCAACTTTTTTTTCTTGTGAATTAATGTTTTAGACCCATTTAAGCTACAAAAAATATGTTCTTCAATATTTGCTTCAAGATGACACAATTGACCCAAGTCTCTTGGAGCCTCCCCATCTTAAGAAGAACATCTTTTGTGTATATGATGTATATATGACTATGACTGTTATTCTATTTATAAGAGTATATGCCTAAGTTTAATAATCAATTTTGGTGGATGATGCTTATCCTTAGTCTTAAATAATTATTTTTAGGATTGGCAAGAAACTGCTTATTTCTGATTGTGTATTTTGCATGTCGGGTTTTTATGTTTATATGGCAAGATGAGGAAGATGAAGATGAAGAAAGTTTTTGGAAAGAGAATTCTATATGTGTGTTTTGACATAATGACATTTTTATTCTATGTAATAACAAATGACACTCATTTTGCTTGACAATGTACTTGTTTCATGTATTATACTAGTATGATCATCAAAATGTGAAATTTTCTTACTTGGTTGGATTGTATTTACTATTGCACTTTTAATAGCAGGTACAACATTACAAATGAAAACAATATATATATAAACAAATGGCAAAAAACATATTTTGAGAAGCCTTTTAATTGTATTTTTAAAGAGCCATGAGTAATCAATTTACAACATTCTTTAAATGTTATGAAAAAAGTTATAACATCGTAATAAACTATATATATAACAACATTATATAAATGCTACGAAAGAGGTTACAACAGCGAGACACAAAACGCCATGAAAAGAACACTTTTAACAACGTTCCAAAAACACTATAATGGAGCAAAATTTTCAATAGTGTCGACTGTCATAGCGAGCCATTTAACGATGTCATATCCTGTCGTTGCATTTTCTTGGCAAGCTATAGATGAGGATTTGTAATGTAGTGTGAGATCTCCTCGGATCTCCATCACCATCACCATCATGCGGCTGTTGTCGATCCTATGTGAACCTCTCCAACACTCATGCTAGATGATCCATATGAATCGGGATCTGGTCTATGCAAGGATCGGTAGGGACCACCGCAGTGGCTGGGCCAAACGATTGCTCTGCCCCCTCGGTTGGATCGATCGACCCTGTGGGGGGCTTATCTGGCCGGAGGGTTGTCCAGTTCAACATTGTTGAATGCTCGAGATCTAGTGTCAGTGACCACTTCGCAATGTTTAGCTTAGAAATAACCTAGTATGTTCATTTTAGGGAAAACTTATTATCGTCCCCATGCACGGCGCCAAACTAATGCATTCAGATCTGTCCTCACCAATCCCAATGACATCTAACCTGCACAAAGAGCAGTGCTTAAGCCCATAACCACCGTTGTGGTGGCCGAAGACACTCTAAGGCTTAAGTCAGATACCGGTTCGAGGAAGAGTGAAGACTGAATGTAAAATTGCAGTGTGTATACTTGCGTACATTTGTTCCTCATTTATAAAATTCTTATAGCAAACTTTCCCTCCCCAACTGTCCCTACGATCGAAGGCGTGATGGAGGAAAGAGATCTTGCATAAGATCTTACATATGCATGACTGAGTAATTTGGCGCTTGACTCTGTTTAGGACCCAATGCTTGATTGGGATAGAACTGATTTCGTGCGAGTGGATCTCAGGCTTGTGACAGCTCTGAGATTCGTTGTTTTGACCTTATTGTCCTAGGCCAAACCTTAAGACTCGTGCCTTTGAGGCTGACGTGTCTTGAGCCTGGGCGCTTGACTTTCGGGTTGACCAGTAGTCTTGGGCATGGGTCCGCTTGGGATTGCGCTTAAGCCTTTTATGTACTAGAGTTAGTCCATGCCATGTGTACGGTTCTGATTGAGTCACTATTAATGTTTCAACAGAAACTAGTTTCTCTTCATTTTTAGGTGAAGTAAGATTGTAATTCAATTGTTTGAAGAAAGTTGCCAATGAGTCCATATAAGATTTTTGTACATGCCCCTTTATTGTATCAAGGGATTGTCATCCTAATTGTTTTTCATGTTTCCAGTGAAACTTTTTGTAAGCATTTTCTGCACCGATCAGGTTGAATTTTATAGAAAAGTGAAAGATCTTATTAACCATCTTCTGCACAGACTAGGTGGAATTTTTGTAAGCATCTTCTGCACAGATCAGGTGGAATTTTAGTAAATCTTTTTTTTATCCATATTTCACTTCAATTAATTTTAGATTGAGAAAGTGAAAAATGTTATATCAAAATGCACGCCCAAGAAACAAGTTTGCAACGTTAAGTTTGAAACCAATCTTCCTGATTGTGTAAGATGCTTGACTGTTTGAAGGGAGATTGTTCTTCACCTGGCATTGAAGCATGACCAGATCAAAGCTTTTCAAGTGTTAATGAAGGTCTTAAAATAATCAAAGCAGAGGAGGTGGTGAATTTGAAGGGACAGGGAAGGGAACACAGCCTTGCACCTTGCTTCCTATAATTTCAGGTGAATCATTTCTTATAACACTACTATTTATTTATTTATTTATTAAGGGCAAATGAGGTGGTTTTTATTGAATCTGTGATGACTCTCAACATTAGTAACATTTGGAATATATATGAAGAGTTTGTTTATTTTACCATATCAATACATGATCAAATAAGTTATAAGTATTCATTTAAGATACATTCACGTCTTATGTAATTTAGTACTGAATATTGACAGATTATAGAGCTATTGCTTGAAAGTAAACATACCCGTGATTTGATGCAAATAAATGAAAGGAACAAAGCTGGTTTGACAGTCCTAGACATCCTTAAACAACAATCTCAATCCGAACCCAACAATATAGAGATCGAGAACATGGTTAGATGTATTAGTGGAGTAGCAAAAGCAAGACGTGTCAGCATCTGTATTACTTTCTCATCCTCCACGGTTGATTACACGAGCCACTACAATGATCGAATTGCACCATTGGTGATCATGGAAAAGTTGTTGCAAGGATTTCCAATGGAAGTTGGGCTAAAGGGATATTCATCAGGTGAAACACGCAATGTATTGATGGTTGTAGCTATTTTGATAGCAACAGTTACATTCTGAGCTGTGTTTAGTCCTCCTGATGGTTATGATTATAGCTTTGATCTCCCCAGTAACCAAATATATAGTTTAACGACATCTATGGTTTCTGACAATCCAACATTCTTAGTTTTGCTCTCAATTATCAACTCTATTGGATTTGTGACATCTTTCGTTATGATCACTGTACTTACAAGAAGGTTTCCTCTCAAGGCACTCTTGTGAATGGCTATGCTATCAATGGCTGCAACTTATGTTTGCTCCATAGCTTTTATCATTGTGAATACTCCTGTTCTCATTTCTATTTTAGCTCTACGGTTGTAAACAGTTATTATGGCCCTGATTCTAGGGGGCAAGGCCGGCCCACCACCATCCATCATCCTCGAGATGTTGTCCATGAGCGCATCTCGAGGATGATGGATGGTGGTGGGCCTGCCTCGCATGGGTCTCGCTCCCTAGAAGGGCTCGTTATTATGGTTCAGTGGCTACATTTGAAGTTTCCCTCTTTGAAAATGATTTTTATAAATGGTTCCACTACTTGATGGTGTAACCGCAATGCCAAACCTAATTTCTGCCATGTCACTACACCACAAATCTTCATTTATAGCATGCTAAAACTGCTATAACTGGATAAGATAGCATTATCAGACACGCGGTGTCAACCCATGCTATTAAAAGTCTGGCTCTATTATAGCGTTTTTTGAACGCTATTAAAAGTGTTCTTTTAATAGTGTTTTCGAAATGTTGTGGTAAATCCTGTAATAGCATTTATAAAATGTGGTTATATATATTTTTTACGCTATTGTAACCCTTTTAGTAGCATTTAGAAAATGTTGTTATATAGTTTGTACACTGTTGTAATTTCTTTCACAATTATCTACAACAATTTTAGAAAATTGTTAATTAATTACTCATGACACTTTAAAACTGTTATTAAAAGTTTACGCGAAATTTTTTTTTGGTCATTTGGTTTTAGCTTTACGTATCATTTGCAATCTGTAACTGCTATTAAAAAGTGCAATAGTAAATAAAGTCCAACTATAGAAAAATGTAATAGTAAATAAAATCCAACTATATAAAAATTTCATCAACAATAATATAATCCAACCATGTATATAAAAGTGCAACTGTCAATACATGGTTCTTCATAATCCTACTAGTAAATAGAATCCAACCATGTATGTAGGATGATAGCAATTGCAGCGCAATGTTACCATCTTCAAAAAGCTAGGAACGTATGTTGACAAACTCTATCTTCACATCGGGAAAATATATCAAGGAGACCATAAGGCCTCGTTTGGTTCCTCGATGGAATGAGAATGGGAATGGTAATGGTAATGGGAATGGGAATGAGAATGGTAATGGTAATGAGAATGTGTATGTTTGGTGTACCTATGAATCACAATGGTAATAGCATATGAGATTGTTTGGTATGTGAATATATGGTAGGAATGGAATGGGAAGGAATTGTATCTTTACCGGTATGCCCTTCGTTATTATAACAATGGATTTTATGCCATCTACTATATTATATAAAGGAAAGTATATACAAATTAAAATTTGGAGCACCATAAATAGCAATGCAACTGTATTACATAATAATTCCAACAAATAATAAAAACAATGGCATATATAGAAAAATATAACCATAAAATATATGCATTCAAGTGGTATATAACCATCAAAGTACTCATATGGCCCATACAACCTGATAATAGCAAAATATATACAAGGTTACACAACCATAGACATTGTTTAGTTGGATTAAAAGTTTCAACAAAATAGCCAAAAAAATATGAGAGTGAATAGGGTTTTGTTGAGCAAGGAGGGTAAAAAAGTTTTTTCAAGTTGCATTGACCATTACAATGGGGAATGTAATCTCCATTCATAGGGGTTGGGGTCGGAATGGCTATTACATTGAAATCCGTAATACTCATTTTCATTACATCACTTTTTTGCCAAACCAAACATTGGTTTGCATTGGACCATTGTATTGACCATTACAATTACAATGGTCAATGCCCAACCAAACACGCCCTAAAAGTATTAGTTAATGACACGCTCAACATACTTGATGTGATAAAGATATTTTTATTAGATTAAAGATACTTGAACTCACCACTAAAACCTTGGGATCACAAAGAGAAAAAGACTCCTACAAGCAAAAACAAAAACATAAAACAAAAAAAAACAGCTTAGATGATGTGTTTGTATTGCAATTTCCTTCTCCATAAAGGAAAATAAATCACGAACCCCCATAAAGGAAAATAAATCATGAACCCTTTACTGCGGTGTGGTGTCTTCGCTTTGCTTAGGTTCTGATATCGCAGTTTGCATACTTTCCTTAGATGTTTGCTCATTATCAACGTGTCATTTTGGTTGCTGCTCTGCCACCTTCAGCATTTAGTAATTCAACAAAGTGGACTAAAATCTAAGTCGACATACACTCCCATGGAAAGTATGCTTATAAGAGCAATTGAACTATGTGAACAACACGCAATTGAACAAGATAAGACTTAATTAGTACTATGGTCCATGGAAAAATGGCATAGCAATTGAATATGGAACAACATGCAAAAACAAGCATATGCTTTAATTAAGAATTGGTTACCTCAGGTGACCTTTGCTGGCAATAGAGGCATCTGGTTTTGGAGTGCCATTGTGTGTGGCTTCTTGTTGCTCTAGGGCCTTTAATTCGAAGTACCCCAGCCATGCAGCAACATCCTGCAAGAAGATATTTCACAAATTCATATATAGTTTTAGAAAAAATACCACAAGTGGAGCTAGGATATGAGCATCGAGCTTTGGTTATGAAGTTACCTATGTACGAAGGTCTTCTTTTCCAAGCTTTGTCTGCAGTATCTGTAGAGTGGTTTGTTCTTGTTGAACACTTAAGGAGTATGCCTCCATTAATGAAAAACAATTGCAATGGCATGATAACTGGCAGCAGCTTGCCAACATAAAATCATGTAAAGCAAATAAAGAGTTTTACGCATAAAAACTGAGTTGCTACACCTTTGCTTGATTGGTGATATTTTCATATTGTCAAGTTTTGACGCCAAACAAAAACATGTTAACAAATAGCACAAATGTACAATAACTGGATTTACCTTTTTATGCTCAACCTCAAGTGGAGGTCCTTCATGGTAGAAACTAGGCATTGGGTTTGATTTGAACATCATGCTCTTCCTAAGATGCTTGATAGCAACCTCTCATTCTTCCTGAATTCAAATGAAACAAACAATAGATATTTAGAGTGTGCAATGGAAGCACAAGAATAGACATTTAGAGTGCAGTGGAAGCACACGGGGGAGAGTGAATCTTTGGAGTATCTTGTTGTCAAAATTGTATGTACCTTTGTTCTAGCTTCACACTAGGTTTTTTCTGCCTCCAAAGCTATCAGATTGTTCTCTACTGTATCCAACTGACTTCATCTCCTTTTATCCCCTGTTCACTCATTGTTTCATTGCAGCCAAAGAACAAAGCTAAAACCCCCTTTTACTCTCTGTTTTCTCCTTGTATAAAACAGCCAAAGAGAAAACTCTTTCACCTACTGAAGCAGCTGACTTCAACAACTCTGTTTTCTCTCCATTTGAAGCATTCAAAGGGATGGGTTTCTCCCCCACTCAAGCACGCCCCTGCTAATCCTACTCCGATTCAATTGGAAGCCCTGACATTCAGTGTAAAACTCTATTAAAATTGAACTACTTAGTCTTCATCGTGAAATTTCTAATCCAGCCATAGTTATTTGTTTGGCGATTGGGACACATTTAGAACTTGTAACACATGAACCACCTACTTTAATTCCAATCTACTATTTGAAAAAAGCAAGCTTACAATTTTCATCAAACTTCACATATACCAATCAAAATTTTCCTAATCACAATATTTGTACTACAATATACATTTTATATCTACTTACATCTTTTGAGAGCAAGCTTTCCATGTTGAATTCCGTCCTGGAATTGACAGTGGACAACTTCATAGAAAGGAACTATTATAAGATTAGCCATTGCTGCAAACTTGCACAACACTTGAGATCAACCAAAGGAATGCGCAACTACAAATATAACTCCTGTCCTAGTGCAATAAGCACCCTCTCCTTACATAACTAAAGTTCATGTTAGAATCTTAATATTATTACTTAGAATTAATTACCAATAGAAAAAACATACAAAGTTACGCACCAGAGGAGGAAGGCATTCATCAACATGTCGCTTAAGGATAGAAAATCGCCATGCGTACTTGTATCTGATGTAGTGAGTATTTTGGAAAATGAGAAGGCATGGTTATTTTGTGGACCGTGAGACTGAACAACACATTTGGGTTTGTGGCCCCGTTGAGGAGGGGGTTGTGCAAGACGTGCTTGTCGACTCCGGGCGATGGGTCTCTATTGGTCGTGCCTCTGCCTCTTGTCAATTGAGAACTTGTTGGGGCCACGTGGCTCTCCTAGATATGCTCTTTTGAACTTTTTGGAGAACGAGCCCTTCGCTGCTCACGGTCTCCCTCTGCAGGTGGAGGATTCCATTGTTTGAGAACCTCTAGCGTCTCTACAATCAGTTGCATTTGTATTGAGAGTAAGTCCACCCTCGGGTCTGCTGCGGCCGCCACTGGCGTGGGGGTCTGAAGAGGTTCCTCCTGTGGCGGTGGTGGAACTGGCGGCACTCTGCTGGTTTGAGCATTTGAAGACTCGGTAGCATCTCCAATGTTGCGATACCTTGTTGTCACCATCTCGTTGATTCCTTGGAAAAGGTGGAACTACAGGTTTTTTTTGAGGAACTCTGTCGTTCCCCACAGATGGCGCCAAACTAATGAGTCGATTTATGCTATCCTTTTTCGCTGCTTCCTAGACCTACACAGGTAGCAAACTTGAGCCAAGGACCGCCGTGTGGTGGCCGATGACACTCCGATGGTTAAGTTAGATAAGGCTTAGGAGAGGCTTACAATTGTATACTAGGTTATATTGTATACCTCTAGTTCATCGACCTTATCTCCCTTTTATAGTTAAGGAGTCCTCATTCGGCTAGGCCTTTTTTGGCGTAGTTTATGGAAAGTGATTTTGTTGTGGAGATCCTTTCCTGATTGAGAGCTGTCCATGTGGGATATTTTCCCTACACGATTCGTGCTCCTAGATTTGCGGGGGAGGTTTCCCTTTCTAAATGTTGTCCATGCAAGGAAGTTTCCTTGCCCAATTTATACTTTAATATATGTTTCCTAGTCGGATCCAATGTATTGTTGGCCTACCTGTCTTGGGTAGATCTCTCAGATAAGTGCCTTAGAAATCTTACAAGTATTGAGCTTGACCTTGTGACGTGTGGGCTTACTTGCTCATTGCAACTCAGACCCGACAGTTTGGATTCTGCCAATGACGGGCTTACTGCTATTTGGGCCTCGCTAGATTGAGCATGCAATTGGGTCTACTTCGTTCTGTTGATGAGATTATCACAACACGTTTACAGTGCTGATCAGAGTAAGGTATGATGTATCATTACCTATCCTTTGGAACCTCTTTGAAGATCAGAAGTTGTCTCTGAAGAAGGATGGAAATTTTCAATGGTTTTGTAGTTTGTCTAGAAATCTCAGTCATCGATTTTCCCAAAGAATGCTTGATGTAACCATTAGATTAGCTTTATGTGGTTCTTCTTTATCTTATTCAACATTTTTCTCACAAAAGACCCCTAATTGAAACTCTAATGTGTGTCTCTGTTAAATTTACTTCCACCTACCCAATCCCCTATATCTTTCTTCATTGTGGGTAGAAAGAAATGGAGGTCATGACATGGAAGTGAAGCGTGATACCATGAGAAGGAGAGGAATTGCAGCATCCCTGTGGATCTTTGATGCAAAAGAATGAAGAATTGGCAATCTCATTTTCTCTTGCGGTAGAAAGGAGTGAATTTTCAACTGCCCACCTCATATGAATGGACATTTTACAACAACATTGTCAAGCCATTGTTTGTTTTAACAGATTCACCAAAACAATCAAATAAAGAAAAACTATTAGCTATATTTTATGAAAAATATTTCTACTTGTTAGTCTCTGGTCATCTTCTAAGAACAAAAGTCAAATGGATTTGACCAAGTCAATATCTATGCGGTAACAAAAGAAGCTCCACTGTGCAAATTGGCATAGGAGCCATGGAAAGTCTTGGAGTTCTACAGTGGGATTGGTAGAAGGGTCAGTCCTATCTTTCAAAACCCAAAAATTTTCCACTTTACTTTCTAGGTTTCGTTTGCTTGTTTTTCTAACTGTGGTGGTTTTGTGGTTTATCTAAAGAGGTACTCAATTGTAAAAGATGGAGTTGCAGCAACAATTGTGGAAAAAATCGATATCAACAACAAAGCCAACGATGTTGACGAGCACAACTCCGACCATCGCCCTTATCAGGTACTTGTTCTTCTTTCACTCTTTTTACCCCTTTTTATGAATTTAACTAGTGAAGTTCAAGATATGAACCTTTTTGAGTTGTGATGAGAATACAACAAGAAAAGAAAAAAAAATTGAAACTTTTGGACAAATCTTGAAACGAGGTCTTCTTTTTTTGTTCTTAAATGTAACGTTCAGATAGAATTTTGGTACACTAGAAGATTAAGAATTGAACGCACATTTTGGTATAACAGTGATGACAATGTAATATTGTCACGAAAAAAATGATGGGTAGTTTGATAATATTGCCACGAAAAGAAACAATAGGTAGTTTGATTTAAGTTTGGAGTAGCCTATTACCAATTTCTTGTAGTTGTGATTGCAGTAGAACTACTCTGAATGATGAGCAATCAAACTTTGCGTGTTTATGAATTGAAAATTGATGTCATTTGGGTTGTGAATAAAGGGTATATTCAAAGTCTTATGCGGTGATCTCGACAAGTATAAGGTGAATGCTTGACTTATTTCTCCTCCCTGCCAACCATACACATGGCAAGGTCCACCTTGTATCTTGTATGCCTAATTATTTAATTGGTAGGTGAATTTTGTCTGAATTGTTTTATAGTAAGCTTTTTTATGCTCTTGGTTTTGAAGTCCTACTATTTGGTAATGTAGTAATAGATTAGTCAAATGTCACATTGATAGACTATGATTGGGTTCATGTTTCCTTTTCGAGTGATCAAAATTGTTCAATTTGGGATTGGTGGTTGTTCCCTTAACCACTCAGCTGAGCTTCATTCAGTAAAACTTATAAAGTTTTAAATGAAGTGCCGAATACATGACCTAAGGGACAGGGTGGCATTTCAAAGGCATGACATGGTACCCATGCCAACGACATGGGTAAACAGCTACGTGGAAAGTGTGTGGTCGTGCCAACAACACGGCTGATACACTCGTATATATAAAGGGATGATACACATGGTTCTGGTTGGGTTTTTTTTATTTCTAATACCATATCCACTTCATTGTTGTATCTATAGGCACAACAACCATTCGAGTTCAATTTTGGAACTGTTGAAATAACTTTAAAGGAACCAAAATCGAAAAAAAATGGTTCTAGTTTCTTTAAGTTCAGATCGAAACAACTTGAACCATAAACAACATTAACAACATGAACCATAAACAAACCGAATTGAAAATCACTTGTTCAGTTCTAGATGAGAATGATTAGAGACCAGATAATGCATGTACCCATCGATTTTGGACAAATTGCCATGCCTTCTCTATGCTTACGTCCATCCAAGGACTTAGTGTGCATGGTTGGATAGAATTGCATTCTTTGTAATTTACTAGGGAGAACATTTACTTTTAGTTGTGAAATTATATCCTTAAAGATAGTAAGTTTCGTGTCCCACCACCCTTAGTTTTGTTTATCAAACACGGAAACGAAATTCTAATGGACATGACAATTACTTTATTTTGGGGAGTGACAAAGTTCTAAAGGACATGGAAACTCTTTTATTGCAAGAGTTTTATCATTACCTGCCAATTTCAGAATAGCCCATAAAAATATAAAACCTATTCCAAACCAAATAGAAATTTACTGAATTGAACAACAAATATGAAATATTTAGGGTTTGTTTGGTTGGAAAGAAAAATTGTTGCCAAGTAAAAAAAAATTTCCTGACAAATATTGCTTCGGTGGTAAGCTAAGCAAAACTTTCACACAATAAGTTGAAAAACGGGCATACACTAAATACTTTATGTCCAAAATTTCAACAAAACACCTAGAAAAAATTTCTTTCGACAAAATTTTTCTTTTCCAAGCAACCAAACACTTGAAAATTTAATTTTCTTGGAAATTGTTTTTTCCAAGCAACTAAACACACCCTTAATTGCAAAGTATATATTCCATGGAATGTAATCATCTCGTGAATTTTTTTCAAGAGTTTGATCACGAGAGAAGAGAAAGGAAAGAAATAGAAAGTCACCCATTCTTATAATTGTGAGAAATTACTAGATTATGTGATTTCTATATTTAGTCAAAAACACACTTATATGGATATGAATTTATTCAAACATACATATCTTGTGGTTCAATAATCTAACTAGAGGTGGAAGCACACTACATGCGCATAAATAGTAGAGGTGAAGATTACAGAAAGGGATGAAGAATGGGGCGGGATGGTTACGAAACAGAGAAAGAGGAAGGCGGGAAAATGAGAAAAAAAAGGGTCGACGACGGTGGAGAAGAAGAGGAGAACGAAGAGGGAGGGAGAAGACGAGGATACGATAGGCATTGTTTAATTTGGGCGATGGCAAAATTGAAAACTGAAAATCAAGTTGAAAATATACACCTTTTACTGTTCATTAATCAATGTTTCAGATGGGCTGATTTTGAGTGCAAAAATATGAAATGTAGAGGGTAAAATGAAAAATCAAAATGTTAGATGTAAGGGTCTTTTATAATTTATAAATAATTGGAGGGCTTGAAATAAATTATGTTAGGGGCTTAAGTACAATTAATAAATGTTTACAGGGGTTGGCTTTGATTGAAAATAAAAAATTAGATGTTGGGGGCTTTTTTATAATTTATAGATAATTGAAGGGTTTTAAATCAATTATGTTAGGGCCTTGGGTGTAATTAATAAATATTTAAAGGGCTAGGTTTCAATGTAAATAGCATGAGTTTGGGAGGGCGAAATAAAAATTATTATTGATATTCTAAACAATTAAGGGCCCATGTCAAGTCTATAAATAATTAGGAGCTTCAAAAAAATAATGTTACGGGATTAGGTATAATTAACAATATTGGAAAGAGGTTGATTTTTATTGTAAATACTCTGAATTTGGGAGGGTAAAATGGTACATATATATAATAGTTTTCGTTAAAAATGACAAAAATATCCCTAACTACTATTCACTTACCTATTGATGTTTCTCGTAAATATGATAGAATTATGAGGGCATTTTGGCCAATCCAAAACTCAAGTTGAAGACACAAAAATAATGTTCCTAAATCCAACTCTCATTATAAAGTTTAGATATGGGAATCACCCTCAAATTGAGGTTGGAAGCTTCTCCACACCACTATATCTTCTAGAAGTAAATAAAGGAAAACAAAAAATCTAGAGAGCTAGGACAGCGACAGGGGGTTCTCTGTCTGTGCGATTGTGTTTGATTGGGCCATTATGAACATCTCTAGGATGATGGATGGCATTAGGCCTAGCCTAGCACGAGCCTGGTTTGCCTAGCCTGGCTATCTAGAAAAGTTCAAAGGAAAAATAGCACACCCAACTAACACAAAAATTATTTGTGTATAGAATTTGCCACAATCCTTACTAAAATCAGTAGAGTGCTAAGAATTAATACGCAAGGACTACTCAATCCACAATATAAACCCATCGCTTAAAACTAGCTATGAGCATGCAAACGAAGTGGATGAAACAGAAAAAAAAACCATAGAGTAATGATTTCTCCAAAAACAAAGAAAAAACATCTCAAACGAAAAAAACTCTTACCTAACTTAGAAAGTCTCCCCAACAAATTCCTGCTTGAACTAATCTTAACATCCTCATTTATATTTTATAAGTCAAGTTGAACTATACTTGAAAATGTTGAGGTCCAGCCCATTAGGGTGGATCCAACTTTGGTAAGTAATCAAACATAATTTCAAGTTTGGTTGAATAAAGAAAAAAAGTTTTCAATAAGAAACAAAAACATAAATAAATAGAAACAAAATTCTATTTGAGGTGGTGTTAATTAAATAGAAACAAAGTTCTATTTGGCAGTTGGTTAATTAGATAGAAACAAAGTTCTATTTGAGGCGGTGTTGGGAGGATGCAAACAAGTATAAATAGGTGCATAAAACAGAGTTTTTATATAGTGTTTTCAGAGAAGCTGCTGCGTGAATAAGCAATAGAGAATATAGTATTCTCTTTGGTGTTTGGTGTGGCTGTGTGCGCGTGGACGGTGATTTTGTGTCTGATTATTTGGGCGTGATTTTGTGCGACAAAGTGTGACGCGTGGCTGCGATATCGACTTAGTTTTGTCGATTGATTTGGTAGAAGAAGTTGAAGGAGCTTTTGGGTTAATTTGTTGTGAGGCAACCCATGTTATTTACTCCTTGTATTACTCAAGCTTTGGGCAAAAAGCTTGAGAAGTTATTATACTTCTTCTTATTTGATTAGTAGATTCTCTCGGATTTGTCTCGTGGTTTTTCCCTTCACATTAAAAGGTTTTCCACGTAAATCTTGGTATCTCGTTTATTATTGCTTTAGATTATTTCCTTGGTATTGTTTTATTGGTATTTGTCCCAACAAAGTGGCATCAGAGCAATTGTTGGGAGATTGTCAATTAAGAGAGTTGACATGGAGAATAACAACAATACAAGGATGATTAGCCTTAATGGCTCAAACTATGTTATTTGGAAAGTCAAGATGGAAGACATATTATACTGTAAGGATATGTACCTTCCAATTGAGGGAGATACAGCTAAACCCAAGGATATGTCAGAAGAAGAGTGGAAGAAATTAAACAGAAAAGGCTATTGGTCACATCAAACAATGGTTAGATGATTCGATATTTCATCATGTGTCAGCTGAGACGTCTGCACATGCTCTTTGGACAAAACTCTAGAATTTATATGAAAGGAAAACCGCTATAAACAAGGCCTTCTTGGTCAAGAAGTTAGTGAACTTGAAATTCAAGGAAGGTAGTTCTATTGCTGAGCACTTGAATGAGGTGCAAAGTGTGGTGAATCAGTTGTCCAACATGAAGATAGTGTTAGATGATGAAATGCAAGCACTATTACTTCTTAGCTCATTACCAGATAGTTGGGAAACATTGGTGGAGTCGGTTAGTAATTCGGCACCAAATGGACAGCTTACCATGGAGTTGGTTACCGGTAGTTTATTTAATGAAGAGACTAGAAGGAAGTCTGCCGGTAGTGATCATTTCCAAGCACTTGTGACTAAAAACAAGGGGAGAGAAAAAATATAAGAAATATCATGGTTATGATAAGAACCGTGATAAGTCAAGAGGGGGATCAAAATCAAAAGATAGAAGTTTTAAGTGTCATTATTGTGGTAAACCAGGCCATTTTAGAAAACAATGTTATAATTACAAAAGAGATTTGAAAGAGGGAAAAGTGAAGAATAATGATAGTAAAGAAGCTACAATTGTTGTTATTGATGAACCCGTGGCTCTTTTGTATGGCGAAGGTAAATGTTTGCATGTTGCAAATGAAGGAAGCGAATGGATTGTTGACACTAGTGCATCTTATCATGCAACCCCAAGGAAAGACTATTTCACTACTTATAGAGTAGGAGATTTTGGCAGTGTGAAGATGAGAAACACTAGCAACTCTAAAATAGTGGGAATATGTGATGTGTGTGTCCAGACTAATACGGGGTGCACTTTGACTTTGAAAGATGTACGTCATGTTTCTGATCTTTGTCTGAACCTGATTTCTGGACTTGTTTTGGATAAACAATGGTATATTAATTATTTTGGTAATGGTGCATGGAAGCTTACCAAAGGTTCACTTGTTGTGGCAAAGGATAAGGCGTGTTGCACACGATACAAGACTTAGGTGAAATTGTGTAAGACTGGTTTGAATGCAGCTAAAGATGGTTCTTTTACAAACTTGTGGCATAGGTGACATGCACACATGAGTGAGAAAGGTATGCAACTCTTAGAAAAGAAGCAATTAACTCCCTCCTTGAAAGGTACGCCTCTTAACCCCCGTGATTATTTTTTATTTGGTAAACATCATAGAGTTGCATTTTGTAGATCATCAAAAGAAAATATGGCTTGTTAGATTTGGTTTACACTGATGTTTGTGGTCCCATTGAAGTAGATTCTCTTGGTGGTAGTAGATATTTCTTGACATTCATTGATGATGCATCAAGAAAGGTGTGGATATATTTTCTCAGATCTAAGGACCAGATTTTTCAGCGGTTCCAGCAGTTTCATGCCAAGGTTGAAAGAGAAACAGGTAGAGTTTTGAAGTGTCTCCGCAGTGATAATGGTGGCGAGTACATATCAAAAGAATTTAAAGCTTATTGTAGTAAGCTTGGTATACAACATGAAAAGACAGTTCCTAGCACACCACAACATAATGGGGTAGCAGAAAAAATGAACCGGACTATTGTAGAAAAGGTGAGATGCATGCTTCGTATGGCTAAATTGCCAAAAGAGTTCTGGTCTGAAGCTGCTAGTACAACTTGTTATCTCATCAACAGGTCTCCTTCATTTTTTTTAGATGGTGACATTCCAGAAAGAGTGTGGAGAGGGAAAGATAGTTCATACTCTCATATGAAGGTATTTGGCTGTAAAGTATTTGTTCATGTACCGAAGGAGAAGAGTATAAAGCTTGATGAGAAGGCATTTCCATGTATTTTCATTGGTTATGGAGATGAGCAGTTTGGCTACAGATTATGGGATTTTGAGAATAAGAAAATTATTAGAAGCAGAGATGTGGTATTTTATGAAGATCATACCATTGCAGATTTTGAGAAAATTGAAAAACCCAAGCAGATAAATAATGATGTAGCAGATCTTACACCACTTCTTCCTCCTTTGTCGCATGTTGAAAATAGGGTAGAGATGTCAGATGATATAGTTGGTGACCATATGCCAGAAAAAGAAGTTGTTAATGATGATCATGTAGGAACATATGAGGTTGTACATGAAGAGAAACCCCTCATCAAGAAATAGTAGAGCCTCAATTAAGAAGGTCTACCAGAGAGCGCCAACCTTCAAAGAGGTACCCCAATGATGAGTATGTTTTCCTTATAGAAGAAGGTGAACCAAAAAAATTTCAAGAAGTACTAGATCATAAATATAAAGATAGCTAAATGAAAGCTATGCAAGAAGAGATGAGTTCCTTGCATTAGAATGGTACTTATGATTTAGTTGAGATTCCAAAAGGTAGAAAACCTTTGAAGAACAAATGGTTGTACAAATTGAAAAAGGATGGTGATGGAAAGAATGTGAAACACAAAGCTCAGTTAATGGTAAAAGGCTTTGGGCAAAAGAAGGGGATAGATTTTGATGAGATATTCTCACCCGTGGTGAAGATGACATCCATTAGAGTGGTATTAAGTCTTGCAGCTAGCCTGGATCTTGAGATTGAGCAGTTAGATGTTAAAACTACATTTCTTCATGGGGATTTGCATGAAGAAATTTACATGGCACAACCAGAGGGTTTTGAAGTGAAAAGGGAAAAAATATGGTTTACAGATTGAAGAAAAGCCTTTATGGATTAAAACAGGCTCCGAGACAGTGGTATAAGAAGTTTGACTTCTTTATGGTAGGACATGGCTACAAGAGAACACTTCTAGACCATTGTTTTTATGTTAGATATTTTTCGCCTGATAGCTTCATTATTCTCTTGATTTATGTTTATGATATGCTAATTGTTGGAAAATATGTTGATATGATTGGCAGGTTGAAAAAAGATTTGTTTAGCTCTTTTGATATGAAAGACTTGGGGTCAGCTCAACACATCCTAGGGATGAAGATTACACGTGACAGAAAATTAAGAAGTTGTGGTTGTGAGAAAAGTATGTTGAAAAAGTACTAGAAAGGTTCAACATGAATGATGCTAAGCCCGCGAGTACTCCACTTGCTAATCACTTCAAGTTAAGTGCCAAGTTATCTCCTCATACTGATGAAGAAAAGAAGCATATGTCAGGTATTCCATACTCCTCTGTTGTAGGGTATTTGATGTATGTTATGGTTTGTACAATACCAGATATTGCTCAAGCAGTTCGCGTTGTGAGTACGTATTCAGCAAATCCCGGAAAAGAACATTGAGCTGCAGTTAAATGGATTATGAGATATTTGAAAAGTACTTCAAAGCTTTTTTTAATCTTTGGTAATTCAGGAGCTATGTTACAAGGGTACACAAATGCAGATTTTGCAGGTGATTTAGACAAGAAGAGGTCGACTTCAGGTTATGTTTTCACTTTTGCAGGGGGAGCTGTAGCTTGACAGTCTAGATTACAAAAGTGTGTTGTTTTGTCAACTACTGAAGCCGAGTATATTGCCATTAATGAAGCAGGGAAGGAAATGTTATGGTTGAAAAGATTGCTCAAGGAGCTAGGTGTGAATCAGAATAAGTATGTGGTGCATTGTGATAGTCATAGTGCTATTGAGTTGAGTAAGAATGCCACATTCCATGGACTTACCAAGCATATTGATACACGTTACCACTGGATACGTGATGTGCTTGAGAAAAATTGTTTCCAGGTTGTAAATATTCATATTAGTGAAAATGTTTCCGACATGATGACAAAAGTAGTTCCAAAAGGAAAACATGAGTTCTGTAGAGAACTCATTGGAATGGCCTAATATGATTAGGCGGTGATTCTTCCCTAATGGTCTGGAGGGGGAGATTTGTTGAGGTCCAACCCATTAGGGTGGATCCAACTTTGGTAAGTAATCAAACATAATTTCAAGTTTTGTTGAATAAGAAAAAAATGTTTTCAATAAGAAACAAAAACAGAAATAAATAGAAACAAAGTTCTATTTGAGGTGGTGTTAATTAAATAGAAACAAAGTTCTATTTGGCAGTTGGTTAATTAAATAGAAAAAAAAGTTCTATTTGAGGCGGTGTTGGGCGGTTGCAAACAAGTATAAATAGGTGCATAAAACAAAGTTTTTATATAGTGTTTTCAGATAAGCTGCTGCGTGAATAAGCAACAGAGAGTATAATATTCTCTTTGATGTTTGGTGCGACTGTGTGCGCGTGGACGGTGACTTTATGTCTGATTCTTTGGGCGTGATTTTGTGCGACAAAGTGTGACGCGTGGCTGCGATGTCGACTTAGTTTTGTCGATTGATTTGGTAGAAGAAGTTGAAGGAGCTTTTGGGTTAATTTGTTGTGAGGTAACCCGTGTTATTTACTCCTTGTATTACTCAAGCTTTGGGCAAAAAGCTTGAGAAGTTATTGTACTTCTTCTTATTTGATTAGTGGATTCTCTCGGATTTGTCTCGTGGTTTTTCCCCTCACATTGAAGGGTTTTCCACGTAAATCTTGATGTCTCGTTTATTATTGTTTTAGATTATTTCCTTGGTATTGTTTTATTGGTATTTATCCCAACATAAAATAATAAAATTTAAGATACGGAATTTCTATGCCTAAGGTGGTTCAAATATTCACATATTGACATAATATGCATTTCTAAAGGTGGGTATTAAGCCAAGTAATGCTAACCTCCATTCATTTTGATGGAATTGTAAAAGGAGGAAGAGAATAACTTTGAGATTTTTTTTTTTTTTTCAGTGCCTATCTTTCATTTATTTTTCCTTCATTAAGCTTTTACCTTCATTCTTACCCAAGGATTGTGATTTTGTTTTTCAAGTTAATTTTTGTCCCTTGATTTTAATTAAGAAGTATTTCGATGTGTATAGAAAAAAACGTAAAAATTTTGAGGATACGTAAAATATATATATAATGAATTTCGAGGATATATGAAATATGTGAAAAAATAGATGTAACTAAGTAAATCTATTAACCACATTAAATGAAGCCTAAATACAAAAAATGAAACAAATATGAAATTAATATATAACTAGAAATCAGGGAGTGGTTTCAAAAATCAATATCTAAGTAGAAGAAATGATAAATAGAAACTCGGGGTGGTTTCAAAAATCAATAAATAATTAGAAAAAAAATTATTTAAAAAAAACCCTTGAAAACAATCCCAAAATTTTTCAAAAAAACCCTTAAAAATATAGTTTTTAGTAGTTGGTTGTTATATTTTTACGAAAATCCCAAAATTTACGAAAAAACCTCCAAAATTTTCGAAAAAAACTCGAATAAATGTAGTTATTTCTTTTGCCCTTTTTCTTTTCATAATATCAAAAAAATGAAAATTTCGCAAAATTTCATTCTTTGTCTTAACTTATTATTGTTGTTTATAAAACTACCTTCCTATATTTTATATAATCAGGACAAGTTACCAAAAACTGACTCTAAATCTTTTACCTGCATTTTTTAATTTTTTTTTCTTCTGAATCTCGCTTTCACCTCGAGGATAATATACTAGGTTTATGTCCTTCTTTGCAAGGACTGCGATATCGTTAAATTTTACGAAATATTTTGATTTTGAGATCTCAAAATTTACATTATTTCGACAAGTTATTTCAAAATATTTCGTGTTTTTTCTTATATTTCAACATTTTTGTATTAAAACCCAAAAAGTTGGGAAAAATTACATTTTTTGGGCTGAAATATTTCTTCAATTTTTGTAGATTTTGATATTTTGTATAAAATCCAAAAATTACATTTATAGGGATACTTGTGTACTTAGGCTATTTTAATATGTTTATTAGGTTAATTTACTTGTATCTTACTTTTCTGCATATTCATATATGTTTGACATATTTTTAAAAATTGTACGTGTTTTCTACATACAACAAAATATTTCACAAGATATTTCTTAAAATCAGAAGATCAAAATTACTTCGAAAGACCAAATCACGATCCTTACCCTTGGTAAGGTCTTAAAAAGCTTAAAGTTCTTTTAGTGAACATTTAAGGATGTATTTAGTTATATTGTTAAAACTATCATTCTTTTGGATTTGATTTATTGCCTCTTGAAATATGTGAATTTAGTTAATATCAAAGAAGTTTATTATTTGAACTAACTTTGAGGTATATCGTGTTGTTTGGCTTTATTCTTACACAATATATCAAATTCATTATCAATTGAATTTAATAATTATATTTGTTATATATACAAAACAGGATGGTGTTTGAGGTGGGAGATAAAAGACGGCTGAGATTTACCCAATTATAAGAATCTAACGGATCACATTGAACTCAAAGCACCAAGAGTGCACGGATTCGATTTCCATACCCAACATTTTGATATTTATTTATTTTCCTTTAATTATTGGTGGTGTGATTAGGCATCTAAGTACAAATGAAAACTTACGGGTGATCACGTTTTGACAAGTTTTAAATTTTTATCATGCCAACGGCATGGAAAATACCCTAGTATATATATGAATCTAACGGAACACATGGAACTTAAAGTACCAAGAGTGCATGGGTTCGATTCCATATATAACATTTTTTATATTTATTTTTTTCTTAATTGTTGATGGTGGTGATTAGGCATATAAGTATGAAGGATGAAAACTTAAGGGTTATCATGTTTTGACAAGTTTTAAACTTTTATCATTTTTTTTTGAAAGACAAGCAGGGTTTTTATAGGATCCCAGAACCCATAAAGATGCCACAAGTTGGGTTTGAACCCATGACCTAGTGGTCATCCGCCAAGCTCTAACCGTTGAGATGTCATGCCATTGGCTTTAAACTTTTATCATGCTAATGGCACAAGGAATATTCTAGTCTATATTATAAATCAGGATGGTGTTTGAGGTTGGAGATAAAAGACGGCTGAGATTTACCCAAATATAAGAATCTAACGGATCGTATAGAACTTAAAGCACCAAGAATGCATGGGTTCGATTCTCGTACAAAACATTTTGATATTTATTTTTCTTCAATTGTTGATGGTGGTGATTAGACATGTAAGTATGGATGATGAAAACTTAAAAGTGATTATGTTTTGACAAGTTTAAACTTTTATCGTCCAACGACACGAGCAATACCCTAGTGATATATATACATATATAAATATAAGACTAACGGAAGTTATACATTCAACTTGAATGGTTTGGGAAGCCGGGAAAACATGAGGAAAATGAATTTAATAAATAAGCATACTTGTATTCATTCTAACAATGTGGATAACAATGGATCTAATTGATGGCTTTCCGTTTACGGAAACTCCAGTAATTTTTACACAATATGTCAAATTCATTTTTCACTCCAGTTTAATAATAATAGATTGGTAAGTCAATGAGTAAAACAATTTTTTTATCCACAAAACAAGCATGCATATATAAATTGGGAGATGCAATAGGATAATAATTCTTAGAAAAAAGGGGTCTAATTGCTGGATGCGAATTTCAAAGCTTTCGAAGACAACATGAATGTTACTTTTCCTATCTATTCAAAGAAAAAGATAAATGCTCCAGACATACGTGAGCAATGGTCTAGTATTGAAGTATTTGTGTATTGGCAATTCATTTATTAATTTTTAAGTCTATTTTCAGTAAATCCATGGGAATACACAATCATATTGCAACAAAAAAAGCTAACAATATTCCCGCCATGCAGCTAAAGTCAACCAAGCATGGAAGGGAGACGAGCTCGCTCGTTCCCACAGAGGGGAAAAATAGAGAATGTCAGATGCAAAGCCTCCATCTTTGAACAAAAGAGGAATAGAAAGTTGATAGTTGAGAAATCAACTCTAATTATGACATTCAACAATAATATGAAGCCACAATTGGATCACTATTATAAAACTAGAGCGTCCGCTTGATGACTAGCTGCTACAATCATCCACTCAACAACACTGAAAGTATACTAAACATCTGTGAGTGTATTACTGATTAGTCACGAGCATAATCTTATATCTCGTCCGCACGAGTACTTATGGGAGGGGAGAAATGGTTTTCCACAGCTTTTATTGCGGAAAAAAATGCCATTGTATCTTAGTACCCATCCAATGTTATAAAAACACGTGTAAGCACTCAATGAAAAGCCGAATTAAGGATTTTGGATTAAGCACCCCATCGCCCCTTCTCAAAAGATGAAGAAGGAAAGGAATAGAAAAGTAGTTTATGATAAAATAAAGCGATAAATGAAAAATGAAAAAGAGAGAAGAAGAAAAAAAACAAGTATATTCATGTAAATTTTTTTTTTTTTTAATTTATCAATACTGTAGAGTTATACAAAATCCAATAAAACAAAGAAAAATTAAACCACAAGTGCCTCTCCAATACTTCAAACCTTATTCTTAAGTTTTTTTTTGAAAAAAGCATATTGCATATATAAACTAAGAAGATATATTACAATACTGATGTCATGCCGTAGTGGCTAGTTTGTGAACCTCATAATTGAGCTCTATACAAATAAAATTACAAAATCAAAGGGAATGATTAGTAAGTAATCGTCGGATGCTGCAAATCATCATACATACTAGAAATAAGCTATCCAGAGTCACCCAACAATAAACTTGTTCTCCACTGTCGTCCTTGAATAAGAAGCAGAGCCGCCTCAGCTGCATGGCACTTAGCCATCGTACTATCTGTTACCTTTCCTTCAATGGGGCATGCCTCCTGAGTAATAATTTCGCCCTGGAGATTGACGGTAGAAACACCAATAGCACCTTGTGATGATGAGGCAAAAAAACTGACATCATAAGTAACAGCAATCGTATCTGGATCCTGATGATGAGGAATGGGCCTAAGCTATAGGGATCTAGCATTAAGAGGGTGAGTTCTGGTTGTTTAGATTTGAACATGAATAAGTTGTATCCTGGTTGTGGCTGACTTGGTGAAAGGACAATAGGAGGAGAGCGAGTCAGGCTCAACGAGTGAAATGGACAATTGGTTTGACCGAGAGTCAGTAACTATTGTGGTGAATAGAGTTCATTGTATTAGCATCATGGGTGGTGGATTTGGTGCTTGTGGAAAACCATTGGTTTTTCCAATCTTTCCAAATACGATGAAAAGAACATAGGAACTGCAGAGGGCAGAATTTGATATTACTGAAAACCCGATTGTTCCGAGTCTGCCAAACAATAAAGAGAAAGGCGGTGTCACGCCTCGCTCATAAGGAAAATCCCAACAGATAGGAATATTTCCTACAAACGGCACATGACATACAACCTAACCAAATTCTCACATAAAAGTCCTCGGAAACGAAATCCCATTATGTTACACAAAACTCCAAAATAATACAACCATTCCACCGACAATCTTCGCCCCCAAATCCACACACCAAAGAAAAGACACAAAACATAACTTGAATACAAAACACCAAAAAGCAAAATGCAAAACATCTTACAAACCCTGGAAAGGACTAGGATCTTCTTCTGCTCGGCTTGCTCAACAAACTTGCTTCTAGATACTGCAGTCCAATAAGAGTACACCCAATTGCCACAAAACAAAGAAAAATGGGTCAGCTAAAGCTGGTATGAGTAGAATAAAATAAGAAAAAAAATTAGCAGTAATTAAAACATGAAAATATTGATCCACAGTTCCTGATATGTCCATATCTGCCTTACATCATATTATTCAACTTATTTATAATGCAACAATCATATGATCAACTATTCGTATGCACAAATCATACGATCAACAAAGTCATAACTTTTGAATAAACCAATCCTTTCTAATGGATGAAAATTTCCAAAATCTCTTGCACATATCATATTTCTCAAATTCTCACATACTCATTTTTAAATTCAAATCATACATTTTCCTATCACGACTTTTCTTGTTTTAAGACATATCATAACATTTTTATTATGACATACTCTGCTTCAAAACATGCCCCTTACTATTGGTCCTCATGAATACCCTATTGCACCCATCCATGTGCCGAATGTATCTCACTTCAACACACCTCTATACGTGTAAAAATACCCACTTTGAGTATGTATGCATTTCAAACAGGGTGTCGTCTCTAAAATGCATACTCCACCTCAAAAGACTGAACACACGGGCCAAATCACAAATAAAACTACGCGCTGCAAGATGACTAAGTTCACACTCTTGCCCTGACCCCTCAGGAACACTCCACTTTATCATGCGAGTCAGGACTCGTACAGTGTCTTAGTTTTCCCCTTTTGGGAATCAAGCTCTCCTCAGGAACACTCAACTATATCACACGAGTCATGACTCATATAATGGCTTAGTTTTCCCCTTTTGAAGACAAGCTCTGTACAACTCAATCTATACGGATTATACAAATATCATAAACTAAAGCCTCTAGGGCTATACTGTACCATTCTGTACATTTCAAACGCCGGAGTGGGGCATTCATGTCAAAATCACGATTTTTCAATACTTATCCAATCACATCAATTCCATAGTACCATTAGATGAAACTAAGTTCTAAAGATCACAATCACATATGATGCACAATGATTCAATAATAAACATCTACATGAAAACACACATCTCGAGGCATAATATTGCTAAAATTAAAATATTTTATTATACGAAATAGATTTATTCTAAAATTAAAATTTTTCACGGTGATCACAACGGTGAAAAAGGTACTCAAAACAGAGGTACAGGTCAAATTATACGATCAGTCAAAGTTTGGTCAAAATTGGAGTCAAACAGATGACGTCATCGTCTTCTTCCTCAGATCAGGTTTTTTTTTCATTTCAACAGGGTAACTTCCAGCACACACAAAATTCACAATTGTCAACCAAAAACAACAATACTTATACCGTTGGAAATATCTCATCTTCTACTTTCTAAAGATACAAGCTTTATACCTAATTTATTTCTTAGATCGAAAATACAATCCAGTTTTCATACCCTGTTCATCACGTTTTGATTTCATACTTAAAATTTCAGCAAAACACAATTGAACTACCCAACTTCCAATACATATATCTCATTCAATACATACTCAAATTAATCATATAAGATACCGATGGAAAGATCTAACACTCATCTGTCTAATAGAACCAATCACAGACAAAGATCTTTACCGAATCAGAAAATATTGTATTGCAAAGTCACCCAGTTGCACACATCAAAACTGAACTTAAATCCTCAATTTGCACATAGAAAAAATGGTGAAAACAAGTAGTAAGCTCTCCTAATTGATAGAAAATTTTCAATTTGAAGAGATTTACTAACCTTTTACATCTTTGCAGTCCTCAAAGCAAAAACCTTCTCCTCCACAACATGCACCAAGATCCTATATGTATTTCCTGTAGGAGCTCTCACTCAAGTTCTCTCATCTTTGAACTTAGCTTTCTTTCTCTCTTAGAAACCAATAGACAAAAATATCTAAGGATAAGAATAAAAAAATGTAGAGAATTTTGTAGAAACTTGTAGAAGAATGGTGATTATGTGTCACCACCACCACAAGGTGGTACAGAGAAAGAAGAAAAAATCAGGTGTCACAGGCAGTGAATTGGGCAAGCATTTCATCCTTGATATCTTTGTGTATGTTTGCAATATCCCACATGTAATTGAGAAAGAGAGGAGTAGTAGGCCTTGCAAAGTTATATTTGCGCCAATCAATCTGGATATGAGAGATATGCCACAATTGGTGAATGACCGAGCAAAGAAATAAAATATGGGTAGTATCCTCTATGTGGTTATTACAGAAAATACATCAATTTTCAATAGGAGTGTGAAGTCATTGCAGATTGGTCATTGTAGGAATACTGTTTTGGCTTATCTTCCACATTAAGAGTAACGCGCTAGGAGGCGCTTTGATTCATCACATTTCCTTAAGAATTTTGGGATTTAACATATGAGCATTAGAAGAAGAGGTGGAGGAGACAAATTGTTCGTTGATAAACGCCATGGTTGCATTTTTTACTGAAAAGATTCCCTTTTTGTCTGGAAAACAAATAAATTTATCCATACTTTCTGATAACCTAATCAGGATGTCATGAATGTCTTTAGCAACTGAGGAAGGAAACGGAGAGTTAATGAGAGCAGAATTCCAGTGATGCTGATAAAAAGAGGTGGTCCAAAGATTCGGGATTTTTGTAAGCATGTTCTGGTCCTGGAAGTTTGGAACACAATTAGCCAGAATCAATTCAAGTTTGACCCAACAATCTTTCCAAATATCGATAGATTCACCAACAACACTTGCCAAAAAAATAGTGTTTCCTATTAGCAAGAGCTTAGAGATTGCCTTTCCAAGAGAATGAGGCAATTGAAGGGGATTTAAGATCTGAGAGATGCTATTGGTCCGAAAGTACAAAGCTTTGAGATGTTGGACACCACATTAGTAGGGGAGGAGAGCACTCGCCAAATGCTCTTAGCCATCAGAGCCGGATTTTTAATTCTGGTGGGGTGAATATTAAGATCACCCAGATTGCAAGGCTTAGAGATTCAATCCCAAGTCCACAAATGTTTAGCTTTGCTATCAGCTGTCTCATTCCCCCAAAAATTACGAGCAAGGTTATCAATTTTAGTGGAAATAGAGACAAGGAGAAGGAAAGTTTACATGTTGTAAATTGGGATAGAGTTGAGGACCGCTTTGATTATAACCTTACGGCCAGCCTGAAAAAGTATTCTAGATTTCCAACTATAAGGTTTGGCATTGATTTTCTCTATGAGAAATTGGAAGTAATTGGCTTTCTTTTTGGAGAAGAGCAACGGGGATCCTAGGTATTTGTTTCTAGGGTCATAAAGTTTGGTCATTAGAGCTGTGATATACCGAGGATTTATCAAAATTGACTCCTTGCCCTGATGTAGAACAATACTGGTAAAGGATATCCTTGGCGGAGTGAGCTTTAGCCAATAAAGCTCGATAGAAGATCATGAGGTCATCTGCATAAAGCAAGTGGCTAATAGATGGGAACTGTCTTTTAATAACAATCCCCTTGAGGGTTCCTTCGGATTTCGCACGAGCGAGAAAACAAAAAAGGGTGGCAACAAGAATGAACATATAAGAAGATAGGGGGTCTCCTTGCTGAATACCCCTAAAGGGTTTGATAGGTGAAAAATGAGAACCATTGAGCATGACTTGAAAAGAGGTAGTGAAAATGCATTGCTCGATCAATTGAATCAATTCAGGATCGAAACCAAGCATATCAAGAATTTGGAGCAAGAAAGATCATCTCACACGATCATAGGCTTTAGCCATGTCAATTTTTTATCACCATCCAGCCTTGTTTCTTTTTTCGAAAGTGTTTCATATGAAAAAAGATTTCATAAGCGATGCTGACATTGTCTGCTATTGATTGGCCTTTAAGGAAAGCTCCTTGATTGGGGGATATAATATCATCTAAAAGGGGTTTAAGTCGATTTACCAAGATCTTCGAGATAACCTTATAGATAACGTTACAGAGTTCTATGGGATGAAACTTGTCCAGAGTCACAGGGTTTCCAACTTTAGGAATGAGAGCAATGAAGGTTTCATTGAGCATAGGATTAATCTGACGAGTGATGAAAAAATCTTGAACAACCTCACAAACATCTTGCTTCACAATATCTCAATAGTATTGAAATAAATAAACATGAAAACCGTCCGGACCAGGACCTTTATGACTTCCCATATCGAAAACAACTCGGCGAATCTCCGATTCACTGGGACAAGAAAAAAAGAACATCATTATCTGCACTACTAATGACCGGAGTGAACAAAGATAGAATCCCATAATTTGAATTAGGGGTAGAAGAGTTTTAAATATTGGCAAAGTAGTTATTGATAACTCCCCCAACCGCAGCAGTGTCAGAATGCCAGACATTATTATCATCCTTAATGCGGAATATATGGTTCTTTTTGCGACAGAGCAGAGCAGATAGATGGAATAATTTAGTGTTTCTATCTCCATTTTTGAGCCAGAATCGACCAAACTTGTTTTTCCGAAAAAGTTCATCCCGTGCTAAAAGTTTAGAAAGACGATATTCCAACATAGAAATTGCTAAAGCATTGTCCTTAGAAGAGTGCTCATTTTGAAGATTGTCCAAAACCCTTTGAGTCTCTAGAATGAAAAGTTGTATATTTTTTAAATCTGTTTTATTCCATCAAGAAAGACAATAACTCAGCCTAGTGTTGGAAATTGGAAATGTGGACATAAAAGATAGTGGGGCGTCAGTTCCACGTAGCACACATGGACACACTAGTCAGTCCTACACAACACGTTTTAGCATGCCTTGCACATGCTCTTCAAAATTCACATTTCAACTTTTGAGGGACTGATGATCAGTGTTCTAAAAGACGGCCTAGGCGCTAGGCGGATGAGAAACGCCAAAATTATAGGCTAGGCGGTGGGAAAATCGAACAGGAGCCTAGGCGATTTCTGGGCGGGGACTAGGTGGGCTAGGCAGTTCTGGGCAGGTTGGGCGGGAGACTAGGAGGGCTGAGCGGGTCTAAGCAATTTTTTATTTTCAAAAACATATATGCTAGCATCCAACTTCCTCACCTCCCCTGCAATTGCTCATCACAAATATGTTAGGGTTGCAGAAGAAAATGGAGAATGAGGGATGAAACAAACGGAGATGGAGATGAAGAGGAGTCGTCTCCCAATTCACGAGTATGAACTTCGTGATTCTTTTAGTTTCTTCTCATGGTGACCAACGACAGAAAGAACGATATAAGGGATTTTGAGTGAATTTTGAGCTGATTTTGAGTGAATTGTGTTATGTGTTGGTAGGCTTTGAGACATGGGTGTCTTGTGATTCATGATCGTGTTATTTTATGTAGTTGGTGAGCGGTCTTACAACACATTTCCACCACTGTATTGATTATATATATATTTTTTATGTGGTAGCTTTAGAACCCATTATGTGGTGTTGTTTTAAATTTTTTTTACAATTCCACTTATAGTTCCAAAGTTAGTCATGATGATGTTCTTCTTTAATAATATTTTAGTACAACCCATTGTGTGTTGTTTTATATGGCTATAATAAAATAATTGGATGAGAAATCGCCTAGGGTGGTATATATTTGATGTAAATTATAAATTTATAATAAAATAAAAAACCGCCTAGGTGTCCAACTAGTCCCCGCCTAGGCGACCGACTATTTCCCTCATAGGCGTCTCGGCACTAGTCCCTTGCTCGCAACCCGCCTACCGCCTAGCATTTTTTAGAACATTACTGATGTTACACCAAAACGATCCCAACTCTGCGTCGTACACGTGTCATGATCTCGTTGAAAGATAAGCCCTAGCGTCAACCTAACATTGATTCGGTCCATGCAGTTCTAAGCCCGCCCCCGAATTCTTACAGCCTGCTAGGCCCACGTGTCTCACAATTATCCTCAATACTCGTAAGTCCTGTTAAGGCAAGTATCTCGAGGATCAACTTCGGACGGGCAGTTACAGTGACTATTTACTTCCAACTAGGAAGCATATTCAAGAGTATGTATCACATATGGAGACATCTACCTATAGACTACTCTCAGAACGGGAACTATCTCCCGTGTATCTAGGACCACATGGCTAACAGGGAAACTTCCCTTCACAGAACGACTCATAATTAGATAACGATCTTTACGAAGATTTTCTTCCCTAAACTACACCATCGATGGCCTGGTTGAACCAGGACTCATGCACTATAAATAAGACATGAGGTTGGTAAGCTAAGGTACCCTACAAATTCTCTGTTTACAACATTAAACCTTCTTCTGAGCCTTGGCTAAATTTAGCATCGGATTGTCATTGGCCACCACAACGGTGGTCCGTGACTCACGTGTGTTCCTTATGCAGATCAGCAGGTTTGCAGGTCAAGGTTAAAGCAGGGAGTGAAAAATGACTGCATCAGTTTGGCACTGTCCGTGGGGGCGACAAAGTTTCTAACCTTTTACTAACATCATCTCTCCTCAGGCTACGAAGAGATGGTGACTACCCAATCACACAACAATGGAGAACAAGGGGACACGTCAAACGCTCAGACTAGTGCCATGTTTGCTGCTCTCGGCAGTGCTCGTGATGCATGGGCAACATACTCCAACCCCCGCGCCAGTTACAACAATGACAGACCCCAGGATAGATTTGTTGTCGTCTCAGATACAACAAAGCGGTGAAGATTTTCATACAACAGAAGCCTCCACCCACTAATGGAGATCAAGAGCAGCACAGACCTCCATCTCTGAAAGGCGACAGAGAGCAAGCATAGGAGAGTCAAGCCCCTGCCAGTTCCCATTGGACTAGAGGAGACGATGCAACTAACACAAAATAGATTCTCAAGGTGGAGAGGCTCGACCCTCAGACCCCCCTCCGCAGAGGAGCGCACGACCCAGGCATGTTGTACCGTCTCTATGTTTCGTTGTTCGTGGACCGTATCATGAATGAAGCCCTTCCAAATAAGTTCACACATTCAAAGCTCGACTTCTACGATGGGATCACCGACCCATTCGACTACGTACGCCATTACTAGAATGTAATGGCACTCAAAGAAGGATCAAAGTCAGTCATGTGCTGAACATTCCCACCAGCCTAAAAAAATCACCACTAACATGGTTCCATAGCCTCCCGCCAAAGTCGATCGACTCATTCAAGGCACTGGCAAAAGGGTTCCTGTCGCATATTGTAGGAATTCAGCGCCTTCTGAAAGACCCACACTACATTCTCTCTCAAACAAAGATCCAATGAGACACCCAGAGAGTATGTCACATGCTTCAACGACGAGCTGACACTCATCAATGGCTACAACGATGACACAGTCGTGATGGATTTTACCGCGAACCTGAAAGAGGGAAAGATTTATTAAAGTCTCACCTTGGAACCCCCTTTGGATATGACGGAGCTCCTCAAAAGCACCCAGAGGTACATCGCCTTAGAGGATTTGAGAACGGTGAAGAGAGAAATAGAAGGAGATAAGAAACCTTCCACTCCTAAAGACAGGAAAGGGGGAAGAAGACGTGAGGATGAAGAAAGAGGCAAGCGAAAGCGTAATGATAACAAGTCAGACCCTAGTCGGGCCAGACCAGAGAAAGCATCCAACTACGTTGGATCCACAGCCGTGACCCTCTTCACTTCTAGCCTGTCGAACTTCCTGAATTCTATGAAAAAATGGGAATATCTTAAGTGGCTCCCAAAGCACCGCAGAGACCCCTCCAAGCATGACAACAACAAGTACTGCTCATACCACAAGGAGGATGGCCATGATAGCAATGACTACAAGAGTCTAAGGTATGTGATTGAGTATTGGATCCCCAGGGGCAAGCTAAAGGAATTCATGTGCTCTGAGAAGCGACCAGAACGATCCAGGGACTGAGGGGAGTCAATCAAGGAAATAGGAAATGAGACTCCGGGCATAATCTATCTCCTTCATGGGGTCAGACAGGATGAAGACCAGTCGAACAGGTCCCACAAGCGGACTCTATTAAAGATGCAAATGCAGCCTGCGGATGAGGACATGCGTGTTTGCTACTTGAGGTTGCAAAGCCCCATTCTCACCTTAACCTTTACGAACAAGAACCTCGAAGGAGTCCAAGCGTTGCACAATGACGCCTAGTCATCTCGGTCTCAATTGCAAGGTGGGAGGTAAAAAGAGCTCTGATAGACACAGGAAGCTCACTCAACATCCTGTTCTACAACACGTTCTGCAGTATGGACCTCAAGGAGGATAACCTGACGTCCTCAGACTACTCGCTGATTGGATTCAGTGGAGAAAAATGTTTCCTGATTGGGAAGATAAAGTTAGCAGTAGTGGTAGGAAAGCCACAACTCAGAAAGGTCATGTTTCTAGACTTCTTGGTAGTAGACATGTCGTCTACCTACAACTTTATCTTGGAAAGACCATGGCTCCACCAGATGGAGACAGTAGTGCCCATCCTTCACTAGTGCGTTAAGTACACAGCCAACCACTTTGAAGGAACGATACGTGGAGACCAGCCTATGGCACGAGGCTACCATTATGCCACATTAAAGCAAAAAGAATGTTCTCAGATCCAACCAGATTCTATAGTGCAACCTGAAACGGAGTATGATCTTGTGACTGTGGACGCACAACTCCACTCGCACGAGATCCCAATAGTGGAGGCTAATTTCAAAAACGGGGAACAAACAAGCAGAACAAAAGCAATCTGCTCTTCAACCCAGCAGAACGGAGAGGTCAATGAATACGAGAGTACAACCCTCTGACATTCCATCGGCACAGAGATTAACTCCTCCACAATGTTTACTCTTCAGTAGCCTCTGTGACATCAGCGAAGCTCAACAATCCGTTGAAAGTATCAACTTTATTTTCCTTTCCATAGTCAATTTAGAGTTTTAGTTCTTAGAAACTTATGTGATTTGCATTCATTTAAGAAATAAAGAAAGAATTACGCAAACACTCTATTGATTACTGGAAAGATGTAACAACGGGCACCTTGAGGCGGATACAAAAGACTACATACTACGACATCTGAATCTGCTGCGACATAAAGTAAATACTCGCTTAAACAGTCTTACTACGCAAGGAGATCCGAATAGAGCAAAGGAACCCCAAGTAAACTTCGCTCGACTCCTTCCCAAGATCAAGGACAAAGGTGCGAGAAGGGGTTGAGAGTACATAGCAGCCGTCCACTTCTCCAAACTGCCCCCAGAAAGTGATCCGACAATGACAACACAGACCTTGCAACGAGTTGCAGACTTACTCAAACAACTTTCGGCCTCTCGAATGAGGTAGAAGAAGGCAGATAAGGATGGTCGCGAGTGACAAAATGGTCAAGGTTTCACAGTGCTGCCAAACGAAGACACTTTTCCCATGCGCAGTACTCAGGGTGACTGAGAAATAGCACCCCCACAAGCATCACACATCTGCCAACACTTTGATCAACCATAAGCTAGCAGGAAGGACCACATACTTGCGGGCATAGCAAAACAGTTACATTGAAGCGCAAGCGAATAAACGACAAACTCATCCCTTGGGAGCAAGGGCATACTTCTTCGCACTATGAGAAGAAATCATTGGATCTCAACGAAACAACTAGGTGCTCACTCATAGCAGGTGACCACACATAGCAGTGATTCTAAACATGACTCATTGACGCAAATGTCAGAACATTCGAAGACTCCAATGATGGAGAAATCCCTTCAGCCTTTGGAAAACCCAAAACATTATCTTCAAATAATAACATTATAAGTGATACGCTCTGCGAAGATAGTGCCTACAACGATGGAAAAACACCATTATATAGACATAATGGTTCACCAAATAGGCGCTTCAACATTAACTGTCAGTATTGAATGCCGTATGGTAAACGAGGAGACGACAGTTCCAAAGATACTACGTAGGTACACGTTCGTCCAATTCAACGAGGCTGCATCCAACACCATTAATTGAGGGGGAGTAACCGATACTCAACCGTCTCGCAATCCGCGCCACATGCGTGCTACCATGTGATCTACGCCGTACACGTAGTATATTGCATACAGAGAACCCTATCCCTCACTCTACGGGCCCATGGGCTCATCCCACTATTCAAACAATATTCTACCATGTGCCACTACACCAAAAGGCCTGATTAGCTACACAGGGGTGGCCACGGTTCTAAGCCGTTGGTGTGTTTGCCACGGCTAAAAACCGTGGCTATAGTGCCCAACGGCTTAAAACCGTGGCTAAAAAAAGGCTTGGCCACGGTTCTGAACCGTTGGTGTGTTTGCCACGGCTACAAACCGTGGCTATAGTGCCCAACGGCTTAAAACCGTTGCTACATTGCACGCGTGTTGCACGTGGATGTGTGGAGAAGTCGATTCGATTTCTCGGCGAAAAAAATTTGGGTTCCCGCTCCATCTCCCCCCAACTCTCGCGAGCGGGAGGGCGAAAGTCATTCCTCGCGTTTTTGGCTCACGATTTCATCTCCTCCCTCAAATGCAACTCTCCCTCACACAAACGCAGCTCTCCCACCTCGCCTCTCCTCTCGCCGTCACCTCGCCTAGCCTGATTTCTATCGCTCTTCTCTCACCATCACCTCTCCTCTCGCCGTCACCTCGCCTCGTCTGATTTCTATGCACAAGAGCATAGTGTTTGTATTTGATGATTTTGTTAAATCTTTGATGTGTTTTATCTTCTGATCTAGGGTTTTGGAGGTTTGGGGGTTTACTGATTCTACTAAGTTGGGTGTTTCAGGAGTTGGGATTGGAAACTTTGAAGAAGTTGGTCCATTGGATACTGATCTCTTGTTTGTGGTAAGTGCATTCAATTTACTGATTCTCTACTTTTTTGTTTCCCCTTCATGGTGGGTGTGTTTGTGTTGATTTGTTATATTTTGTGGTGTTTATTTGTGTTTCAAGTGTACCCATGCTTATATTTGTTGGATTTGAGATGGGTTTTTTGAAAATAGAGATCTGGGTATTGAAAAATAGTTTAGATGAAGTCAATTGTCTATGCAAGAAATCAATGTCTGTGTGTGTATGTGATCTTCACTGTGACATTGGTATGTATTTCTTTTGATCTAATGGACTCAGTTCTGAAGGAAGTTGAAGTCAATGAAGTATGTAGCTGCTTTGAATCATTTTGCTATTTCAATCTTGATTTGGGAATTTTGATGGATGTTGATTTGATATTGAAGTTGGTTTTAGATAAGAATCAAGAATAATATTAGAAAGTCGTTTGATGAAATGGCCGAGGACAAATCAGTCTGAATGAAATAGGATAACTGAATAGAAATAAGATTAATAGGAACAAATTACAGTAGTTCCCTTAGGAGCTTTCTTACCTGTGCACTCAATATCTGTTTGTGTCTATAATCTTCATTGTGGCATTGGTATATGTTTTTTCTTATCTATAGACTTTGTTTTGATAATCACTGAAGTATGGAACTGCTCTGAATCACTTTGCCAAATCTTGATTTGGGAAACTCGATAGAAATGATTTGATGTTGAAGTTGGTTTTGAATAAGAAGAATCGAGAATGACATTAGGAAGGTGTTTCATGAAATGGGTCTAGGAGTACTATCAGTGTGACAAATGAAAGGAGATCACATAAACTTCGAAGTGTATCCTGAATAAAATAGAATAATAGAAATATGATTAATGTGAACAAATTATGGTAGTTCCCTTAGGAGCTCTGGTTTCAATTGGTAAATCTCTTACAAACTGCATTCCCTTTCTTTTTTCAGTCGTTTCTTATTGATCTTAGGAAAATGCATTTACCATTTAGGAAGATCCATTTAGGAAAATGAATTTTTCCTTGTCAAATATGTGTTCATTCAGAACAGAATGGTTATATGGTATCTCTTTGGATATTCCTAAATCTACTATTTTACTTTCAACTTAATGGGCACTCTATTAGGGCCAGATTTCTAAAGGAGTTATTTACTCTCTCTAATACCCTTCTTTTCTTAATGATAGAGTGTACTGCAGAAGTTGTCTGATTGCAAAATATCAAAGTCAATACTTGTAGGAGGTCTTTGTCGAGTGTTAGCCAAGGACTTCACCAGGAAACAAAATTTGAAAAAAAAAATCTTCAACTATATGCAGTCTACTTTTTTTTCACTAATATATATGCAGTCTACTTAAAAGGTAATATATCTTTTATACAGAGTATAGTAATATGCCAATTTGTCTTTGCAGCTACTATAAACATTTCTCTCTTTGGAAGTTACTCACACTTGGCATTCTTTGATGAACATTATGTGCAACTGTTTTTAGTTTTAGAGAACGTAACTAAAAACAATGATATATTATAGGGAGCATTTTGAGACTCTTGAGATAACAAGTGAGAATTTTGTAGTACTTACGCATGATCCAAATTTGAATGAACCGCAAACTGCAACAGAAGTACTAAGCAAAACCATCCCCATGGATCCAGCATTGCTGCATGTTTTAAACCGACTTTATGGCATAATCTTTTTTGTTCATTGACTGTGTGACTTCCTCATAATTTGAATTCAAGCACTATATATGATACTTCTCTTGTTCTTATTTGGCTTCAGTTTTAAAACACCTGCACAAATTGCAGTTTAAAACACCTGGTTTATCAAAACTTTTATTATGATTGAAGCAAATACCGATTTTTATCCTACATCTATCCCTGCACAGCTATGCTTTCATGTCTTGGGAAGCACATTCAAACTGTAAATGGCCTTAGACCAAACTAGATTATTTACTATCTGAGCGCCATATCTTCAATTAGTTTGGCCAATGAGGTTGCTTGTACAAGTTATTTACTAATTGAGCGCCATATGTTAGTTGTGTTCAATTGAGTGTGTATAAGCATTGTTTTGTCTAATTCTTGATGGTGTTCTTTGAAAAGAGAGATTATTCAAAAAAGAGGGACAATCATGTTTTTGAATCTAATGGAAACAATGGTAACTTTTTATTTTCTTGTATCCAGTCTTAGCAAATAGTTCATCCAATTCATGATTCTTTTGTCTCATGCTTTTGCCAGAAGGACAATCTGGTGCTCACAAGCTTTTGCCAGAAGGTATATGTTTTTCTTTTTAATTCCTCCTCATCTCCCTTTCAGTATTGAACTAATTAGATGACATTTAATCCAGACAATTAATTCATCTTTTTGGTACTGGATGGCACGCAGGTACACGTTTGGCTATATCTATCCGAGGAGATGAATCCTACGAGAAGGATGTTGATGCTACAATGATTCTGCATCATCTACCAAGTACTGAAGACAAAACTAGCAGAGTGCATGCTGCAAGGAGGAAATGTTCTGACCGATGCTTTTGAATTGTTAATTAACATCTTTGCTAGTCATCTAAATCATGAATTCTTTTTTTGTTGCAGGCTATTTGAGTCTTTAGCAGAAAATGCACTGGATTTTCCCGTGATCCACCATATAGAGTTTGCCAAGAATATTCACAGGTACTGCTTATTCATTTCGTGAAAATAGAGAATGAGCAAAGGCCAACCGGTTTTCTTATAATACTGGTCCTGTTTGCAGTGATGATTTAGTTATTGGGGCTGGCAGCAATGCTGGAGCTCTTCTTGTTGACGGACTTGACTAATAGGTAACTAATCTATACTTCAAATTACAATTCACTCAACTCATTCCATTCAATCAAATTTCATGACTTCACATGCTCAAATTTATTTTCCTTACATGAAGCTTCTTCAACAATAGCCTTCCTAATGTAAATTTCATATTCACCCATCCTTGATTAGCATTCCTGTTATTGAATTGTGTATTCTTCTTAACAGAACATCATTCTAGAGGTGAAAACAATCCTAGTTGTCCTCATAACCCCCCCAAAGCAAAAACAGTCTTCAGATGCACTTGTTCTTTGTGCTGGTTGTGGGATGAGAACTATATTGTCTATCAAGGAAGCCATAAGGTTCAAATATACAGAGATTCAAGCTGCAACATCTGACTTTTCAAAGGACCAGTTAGTAGGAGAAGGTGGGCATGGACACGTATATAGAGGTTGTCTTAAATACGGACAGGTTATTGCTGATGTGAGAGGTAAAAGTTGAGTTTCAGCTTTTCATTTTGCTCTAATGATTGGAGAAGTTGAGGCTTAGGGTTATCTAGTTAAAAATTAATGTTGAGTTGGAGAGAATGATTTTGTTGACCTAGTTTTCTACTTGGTAATGAATTCCCTAGTTCTGAAAAATCAGATTAATTTAAAAACACAAAACAATTACCAGCCAGTACATGTTGTAAAACAACTAATCAGAATCAGAACCAGGCTGTTTAAGAAGCAATTTAAAACTGGGTCAACATAATCATTCTCAAATCGCCATAATTAATTATTGAACCATCTGAATCATATGACTCAATTAAGAATAGGGGGAAGGCCATAATGGCTATGGAACTCTGAAATTTTAAAATGTCCAAAAACAATGACTACTTCGCCTGTCACAGAGTGCACAATCATTTATGCTTTTGGATCTCTGATGGGTAGAGTGGAGCTGCAAATTGCAGTTATGAGTTTCTCTTTGACAATTCTAATGAAAAGTTTACCTTCATATACAGGCAAGAGTGCTAATGAACTCGCTTCTGATCATTGGAGCTGTGGTTGGACTGATAATAGGAGCTATTGGAGCATTTGATCCTTGGGTTTTTCCTTATGTTTTTACAAGCGACCATAAAGTTGTTGGAGAGGTTAGCTACTAAATCATTCTTATAGTCTTATTGTGTTAATTGCGGAAAACAATGCCTTTCCTGTTAGCTACTAAAGGAAGGAGCTTATGAAATGACAGTTATGCTCGCAGTGCCAAAACAAGATGTATATTTTCTTCTTCTATACTTATTCTATGTTTTTGCTGATGTTGGTTCATTTATGGGGTTGCATTGATGCAGAACAAGATGAGGGTCTTGAGAAATTGGAAGAGACAGTATAAAGTACAAAACATATTGCACTAGCGGTCAATGAAGAGCTTGACTTGCACACTAGGCTCATTGTATGGTTCCCTCAACCAGTTTTCCACTGCTTACACCTTTTTTTTTTACTGTTTTTATTGTTCTCCTTTGTAAAGTTCATACTGCTCTCAAATCTTTCATCTTGTTGACTGTTACCAGCCACTAATTTTCTTGTTTGGTTTCTCCCCACTATGCAAGATACCTTGGACGAACATGTGGATTCAACAGACTCTCAATTGCAGGTCAGACACTTGTTCTTTTATGCACCTTTTTATTAGAACATGCCACTTCCTATTTAAAATGCATAACTTTGGTTATTGCTTGTAAGTTTCTAATTGATAAGATGAAGTTCTTGTACTGTTGCATTATTAGGATCAAGCATTCCCCTATGTCTTTCTTTTAATATAGAAGTAATTTGTTGCTCTTCTATTTCAATTTGCAGCTGGGCTTCCTTCAAAGCAAATAAGAAAAGTTGTAACTGCAAAGAATTTGAACAGTGGCCACACATTCACAGGTGACAAACCAGATGTATGCTCAGGATTTGATACAGTTGACAGTGTGGTTGTTGACCATAAGGTGAGTGAATTGTTCATTACAGTTCATATTGGCTTACAACATTTATTTATTTGTTTCTTTCGGTATTTATGTTTCTTTCTCAAATATTTTCTATTTCAAGCAATTTTCCATTTCTGTTTATGAACGTATATTAAATATGCTAGCGTGACTGTCCGAGGTGCAAGTATGTGAAAATCACAGTTTTTTTAATTCTATTCACAAGAAAATTATAGGATAATGTGGCAAAAAGATAAAAGTGGTAAGAATTTAAAAACACAAAGAGAAGTTTCTGGTGATTGGTGAATCTATTTTTTCCTCAAAGATGTGTGGAACACGAATTGAGTTATGATTAACCTGTTTATGTGACTTGGACAAACAGTTTTCATTGTTTTAGTATGTATTTATCGCTTTAGACTGGATATCATGGTCTGAATCCATTTGTGCGTATCTGAGCTTCTGCTTGCCCTGAAAAATGTTAAATGTCCACATTTGAGCAATAGTAATATGAGAATCTCAACAGATAACCTGTCTAGATTCTGCATTGTCCTCTGTTGTCTTATTATCCACAAGAAGAGCATTCTGAATCTGGGCAGACTTAATTATATTTTTACTTTATCTTACATGATATATAAGTAGTTTTTAATATAATGTTGCATATGGCTGAAAGGGTTCTCCTTGCAAAAGGTTCCCCTTTTTGCATGCCTTCTGTAGGGTGTAAATGGTATATATTCAATAAAATCTTTCCACATTATAGTGATTATTTTATCATAGGTCTATGCAGAAGGGCCTGCACATGGCTCATGTATATGACTTTTACAAGCCTGATCTTGCAAGTGAATAGCAAGTTGCTACAAAAACTGACAATGGCATCATCAGCAGATGGTTGGGGAGAACTTGACAATGGCATTCTGAATGAAAGGCATGACAGTGACAAAGAGAGGTGGGATGATGTTGATCAATTTGAGGAGCAGAAGCCGCCTCCAGCTCTTACAAACATCCAAGCTGCTCAGAAACGGCCTGTATCAATTATAAAGATAAGTTAACTATATCTGATATGCTCAACATGCATTTGATTTAGTTTCATTGATACAACTCATTGTCTAACACCATGAGTATCTCTTTTGCATTGGTTGATTTGAACCTTCAAAATGCTTCCCCAATGTGTAGTGGAAAACCAATATAAGATGAGATACAGGCATACAACACAACACACTTTCTGATACAAACCTTAAGAAAAGGGAATAGTCTCAAGTAATGTTTATAGAGTGTTTTATTTTCTCTCTTTTATTTCAATTTTTTGCGAATGACTTTCTGGATTGGCTATTTTTCTTACAATCCACCATAACTAATATTGCTTATTAAATTTTAAGCCTAAAGCTCATATAGCACTTGTCTCTAAAGAATCTGAGAACTCATGTCTTATTCTCATTTATGGAAACTAATCTTTAAAATGCAGTTGCTCGGCATTGTAGTTCATATTCTATCCCTTTTGCAAATTTCATTCCATTTACCTATATTAGTATTTAGTATGTGAGTATAGCTCTAGAACAATTTGGTGCGAATACAGGAGGGAGAAAATATGGCAGTCACTATCTATAGTGGTCATTTTGGTGAAGTGGCGTTCATCAATAAAACATGGCTGCTTGTTTCAATAGGTATTTTAATTTGAAGAATGAGTTGTAACTAAAGTAGGAAACTAGAGCTGCTAAAGATTAGAGGTTTGGGATAAGATAGGGCATGAAAGGTAATAGTGAGCTCGAGCTGGAGCTGCTGCTCAGCCAGCGCTTTCTCCCCAGGCATTGGTGAGTGTTTTGTTTTTCACTTGTTCCCTTGGCCTATTGGTAACTTCTCTTTTTAGATCAAAGGCAGGAAATCTTGTAGTAGTCATGTCTGCTTGCCCGGTCTAGAAAGGTGCTTTCAGGTTTTCTGCTTTTCTCTTTCGGCCTTGAACTTGAACTCCCTCTATCCAGGCAGTCAACCGAAAAGATGAGAAAAGGGATGAGTGAAATTGTTGCACTTCCAGGGCAAGGGGAAGAGCTGACGGAAGGGGAAAACTAGTTACCCGCCTAGATCAATTGCTGTCCTGAGTCGTGGTCTCCTACCATCCCATGTTGCTCACATCAACATGTTTCAATCTAACATAACTACCCATCCGCTTTAACCAAGCTCACTTCTATGTCTCCACTAAGGTAATGTATATATATATATATATATGGTGCTTTATGCTTCTAAGGTTCATTATCCTTGCATACATGTAAGTGGTGCATCTTTTCTGTAGCACCGTTTAGTTGGTGATAGTGTGTTTCTGCCATTAACATTATCTGTCAGATTTTTAATGCTGTTTTATTATCAGTTAGTAACTTGTATCGTTTCATGTGACTGCAGCTGAAGAAACCTTCCCATCCTACTCGTGGCGTACCAGTTGCTATTAGTTGCTTAGCATCTTTGTTGAAAGAACCATTGGTTAGATCCTCTTTTGTAAAAGCAGATGGGGTGAAGCTGCTAGTTCCGTTGATTTCTCCAGCATCTACTCAGCAATCTATATATCCAGGTGATTTGGTCTTATTCACAATTAAGAGTTATGCTTTGAAAAGATTGGCTTCTCAAGGTGAGTCTTATTTGCAATATCCCAAAAGTACATCCTAGCGATGAAGACAGAGGGCATTGGGTAGCTGAACCAAACATTGACAGGAAAGCTTCAGCCTTCATTGCTAAATTCTATGAAAGTCGTGTGTCAGATCCTGATCGACAAACTGTTCCACCTATGTAAACTGTAATATAGGAGTCCCATTTGTTATGCACTTTTATTGTAATTTGCTTGTAAGTGTGCTCACTAGTTTGTGAATTACAATAATGAAAAAATAATACAAGATTTGTTCACATTCAATCTTAGTTTTTCTGTATTACAGCATATATGGCGTTTTCGGTTTATCTATCCTCTCCTCCCGCTTCTTCCTATCTGGATTTGAAGTACTAATGTCAAGTTAATAACATGTACAGAAGTAGGTTCGTTGTTACATTTTAAAAAAAAAAAAAAAAAAAAAAAAAATTTGCCACGGCTTAAAACCGTGGCTAGTACTGGCCACGGCTTAAAACCGTTGCTAAAGCTATTGCAACGACTTAGAACCGTGGCCATAACTTGCAACAGTTTTAAGCCGTTGCTACTCCTGGCCACGGCTTAGAACCGTGGCTAAGATTGTTGCAACGGTTTATAACCGTGGCTAAATCATCAACCGTCCTCGAGATAAAACCGTTGCTAATATTTTTGACACGGTTTTTAGCCGTTACTGGGAATTTAGCGACGCCTCTACAGCCCACGGCTCTAAGCCGTGACAATGGGTTACCCCCACGGTTTAGAACCGTTGCTAATGGGTATTTTTGGTGTAGTGTGCCTGACACGAGCATGAGAATCCCTAGTCATTCCTGACACACGGATCACACCTGCTTACCGCCAGATGATCCAAGATACTCGTGTCTATTCATAACTCATCCGCACAATGCACTCCGCTCATAGATATAAGCTCGCATGCCCACAATTGGCAAAGCCCTTACTTGGACAGGCAAGCTTAGTCAGCCTTGGCTGACGACGACGGGCTTCTTGTTCACCCCGACACCTAGTTCGCCTAGCGCGAACGTCGATGGTTTAGGAAGTGGGAGTCTAATCAGCGTTGTCACGCCTGATAACGACGACTCGCCAGGGACTGCTGTCCCCTTCGTAGATAACGGTCACCGAACCCGCTCAGGTAAGCCTAGTTGGTGACGACTGGCAATGACAGCTTCTGATCAAAGCCCAGACTTGTAGCCCCTACGGCGCGGGTGTAGATGGTTTGAAAGGTGGGATCCTTGTAAATTCCGAACTGATTCCAACGGCTCGCCACGGGAACAGTGTGCTTTTACAGGCCATGGTCACCAAATTACCAACCTTGAACTTGTTGCCCCTACCGTGTGGGTGTAGATGGTTTAGAAGGTGGGAGCCTAGTCAGTCCCGAACTGATTCCAATGGCTTGCCACGGAACCACTGCTCTTCTACAAACCATGGTCACTGAAAACTTCCAAATTTGTAGCTCGATGCAACGGGTATAGATGATTTGGAAGGTGGGAGCCTAGTCAGTCCCAAACTGATTTCGACGGCTTGCCACAGGACCACTGCTCTTCAGCCTGATCGCCAAATGCCAACCACTGAAATGGTTTACCAAACAGGCGCTTCAACATTAACTGTCAGTATTGAATACCGTATGGTAAACGAGGAGACGACAGTTCCAAAGATACTACGTAGGTCCACGTTCTTCCAATTCAACGAGGTTGCATCCAACACCATTAATTGAGTGGGAGTAACCGATACTCAACCGTCTTGCAATCTACGCCACACGCGTGCTACTATGTGATCTACGTCGTACACGTAGTATATTGCATATAGAGAACCCTATCCCTCACTCTACGAGCCCATGGGCTCGGCCCACTATTCAAACAGTATTCTACCAGTTGCCTGACATGAGCATGAGAATCCCTAGTCATTCCTGACACACGGATCACACCTGCTTACCGTCAGATGATCCAAGGTACTCGTGTCTCTTCATAACTCATCCACACAATGCACTCCGCTCACGGATACAGGCTCGCATGCCCACAGTTGGCAGAGCCCTTACTTGGCCAGGCAAGCTTAGTCAGCCTTGGCTGACGACGATGGGCTTCTTGTTCACCCTGACACCTAGTCAGCCTACTGCGAACAATTTAGGAAGTGGGAGTCTAATCAGCGTTGTCACTCTTGGTGACGACGACTCGCCAGGGACCGTTGTCCCCTTCGTAGATAACGGTCGCTGAACCCGCTCAGGTAAGCCTAGTTGGTGACGACTGGCAATGACAGCTTCTGATCAAAGCCCAGACTTGTAGCCCCTACGGCGCGGGTGTAGATGGTTTGAAAGGTGAGATCTTTGTCAGTCCCGAACTGATTCCGACGGCTCATCACGGGAACAATGCGCTTTTACAGGCCATGGTCGCCAAATTACCAACCTTGAACTTGTAGCCCCTACCGTGCGGGTGTAGATGGTTTAGAATGTAGGAGCCTAGTCAATCCCGAACTAATTCTAATGACTTGCCACTAGACCACCGCTCTTCTACATACCATGGTTTCCAAATACCAACCCTGAACTAGTAGGCCCCACTGCTTGGGTATAAATGGTTAAGAAGGTGGGAGCCTAGTCAATCCCGAACTGATTCCGACCGCTTGCCACGGAACTACTACTCTTCTACAGACCATGTTCACTGAAAACTTCCAAATTTGTAGCTCGATGCAACGGGTATAGATGATTTGGAAGGTGGGAGCCTAGTCAGTCCCAAATTGATTCCGACGGCTTGCCACAGGACCACTGCTTTTAAGCCTGATCGCCAAATGCCAACCACTGAAATGGTTCACCAAACAGACGCTTCAACATTAATTGTCAATATTGAATACCGTATGGTAAACGAGGAGATGACAGTTCCAAAGATACTATGCAGGTCCACGTTCATCCAATTCAACGGGGCTGCATCCAACCCATTTATCAAGGGGGAGTAACCGATACTCAACCGTCTCACAATCCACGCCACACGTGTGCTACCATGTGATCTACGCCGTACACGTAGTATATTGCATACAAAGTACCCTATCCCTCACTCTACGGGCCCATGGGCTCGGCCCACTATTCAAACATTATTCTACCACGTGCCTGACATGAGCATGAGAATCCCTAGTCATTCCTGACACACGGATCACACCTGCTTACCGCCAGATGATCCAAGGTACTCGTGTCTCTTCATAAGTCATCCACACAATGCACTCCACTCACGGATATAGGCTCGCATACCCACAGTTGGCAGAGCCCTTACTTGGCCAGACAAGCTTAGTCAGCCTTGGCTGACGACGACGAGCTTCTTGTTTACCCCGACACCTAGTCCGCCTAGCGCGAACGTCTATGGTTTAGGAAGTGGGAGTCTAATCAACGTTGTCACGCCTGGTGACGACGACTCACCAGGGACCGCTGTTCCCTTCGTAGATAACGGTCGCCAAACCCGCTCAGATCAGCCTAGTTGGTGACGAACGACAGCTTATGATCAAAGCCCAGACTTGTAGCCCTTATTGCTCGGGTGTAGATGGTTTGAAAGGTGGGATCCTTATCAGTCCCGAACTGATTCCGACGGCTCGCCACGGGAACAGTGCGCTTTTACAGGCCATGGTCGTCAAATTACTAATCTTGAACTTGTAGCCCCCACCGTGCGGGTGTAGATGGTTTAGAATGTAGGAGCCTAGTCAGTCCCGAACTAATTCTAATGGCTCACTACTAGACCACAGCTCTTTTACATACCATGGTCTCCAAATACCAACCCCTAACTGGTAGGCCCCACTGCTTGGGTATAGATGGTTTAGAAGGTGGGAGCCTAGTCAGTCCGAAACTGATTCCGATGGCTTGCCACAGGACCGCTGCTCTTAAGCCTGATCGCCAAACGCCTTCATCTCAAACTTGTAGCCCGTTATGTATGGTGTAAATGGTTTGAAAAGTGGGAGACTAATCAGTCCCAAACTGATGTCAACGCCTCGCCACGGGATCATCGCTCTTCAATAAGCCATGATCGACGAATCCTCGTTTCCTGAACCTGTAGTCCACCATGCTCAGACATAGATGGTATGAAAGGTAGGAGCCCTAGATGGCTTGCCACGCGACCGCCGCTCTCTTTTGAAACAGCGACCCAAATATAAGTCATAACTCAAGCAGCGTCTTCACGCTCACACAGACTGACATTCTATTACCAACAAAAGACGCTCGTGCTGACCCATAAATCGTATCACCAATGCGCGAACAAGTGCCTACATGGAGTTGCCAACCCGAGCTCACAAAACCTTACTCGGAAGAAGCGCTTTAATTACAATGCATGTGCTCAACTACCACAGTTCACTCATGCCAGCGACCACAATCGACAGTCAGATAAACAAAATGAGCCCCCAGCGGCTTACCTTAGGAATGGCCCAAAGCTGAGCAATATAGCCCGCTTTCGAACCATTCACAGAACGCTCACTATTGGACTTGACTACGCAACAGTGACCATGAGTCACTCACAACGCAAACGGTCAAACTCTCAACAGTAGACAGACCACTCGACTTTCTATTGATCCAACCAACCTATGCCAAAGTAAAACGATGAGGCAAAACGTAAAACACGCAATAGGGATAATGAGAACAAAACAGATACAGAGTGTATTCAAGATCAACTTGTTTTCATTAAACAGTTGAAACAAAAAAGGTACAAAGTTCACTCCTTATCAGAAGAAATTACAAAAACAGAAAAGCTAAGCTTAACAGATGAGGGAGCGGGAGTTGCGTCCATGTGCACCGCAGCCTGAGCATTAGGATCTGAACCGCCTTTTTTGTTTGATGACGCAAAGGCCACTGATAAGTCTACATACGACATCTTATAGCGATCAAGGTACCATTTCAGATGCTCCTCCTTCATCAGCACCAGCAGCTCGAATCTACCATGTACGGCCCAGCGAAATTCACACTTGCCTTGCTCCTGGAGAAGATATTCCTCACGAGTTTTCGCGTCGGCAAGTGCACGCTCCAACAACTCCAAATTGCCATTCAGCGCATCAACCTGAGATTGCTTTGTGGTCAAATTGCTATTTACAGCACTAAGCTCTTGTTTCTCCAATTTTAGATGGTCCTTGGCCTTTCTCGCTTCTCGAACACTGAACTCCACATCGGTCTCCAATTGCTGTTTCTGAACAGCCCAATCAGCTTCCTTTAAGGCATTCTCCTCAGCAAGGGACCGTAGTTCAGAACATGCCTCAGCCGCAGCTTCCTGCGTAACCTCCAGATCACGGCGGGCCAGTTTCAACTTCTGCTGGAATATTCTCTCGCAGACCTCGCCTCTGCTAAATCAGACTCAAGGACGTCTAGATGAATCGTCTGAGCCTCAGCAATAACGGCCGACCGTTCCAGCCTCCTCTTCTCAGCCTGCTTCTTTAGCAACTCAATCTCATAAAGTGCATCAGAATACAACATCTGTATGTGCGAGAAGACACGCTCCATGGTGTACACCCTCTCACAAGCCACCTCAACTTTTGTCCCAGTAACGGCTACCTGGCTGAAGTGAGACATTCCCAGCATAAGGTACTTTAAACCCATATCCATAAGTCCTTCTAGTGTATCCTCCTCGGGTTTTGGAGCGTAATCCATCAGCCAGCTATGACGCCTGCTTATATGCTTCTTTGAAGCATAGTCCGCATCAACCTCCTGGTGCCACACATGAGTGCTCATCAAAACTAATCCCGGGGTAGATAGACTTATTCGTGCATCCGGATTAGGGATTACACTAGCACCACCCTTCGTAGCCACCACTGCTCCCAGGCCTTCCTCCGCAACCTTTCCTTTGTCACCAGCAGCCGACCTCTTAGTTCGAGACGGCTTAGCAGGAAGAAGAGGAATTGAGTTGTCAAATGGACTCTCCAACACCTTCATATGCGGCCTGGAACGAGACGGGGAACAATGTGGACTATGATAAACTTGGCCCGCATCACCATGGCTACTATCAGACAGCTCACCACTGGGACGATCGAGAACGGCGAATCGGCACTAGCAGAAGCTGCCATTGCAGCTAGCATCAATTGGTCACTCAGAGCTTTCGCCTGCGCTGTACTAAGATTCGATATATCTTCCCTGCTAATTGCAGGTGGTCCTTCTCCCAGTCGGATACATCGGCCTCCACCCTGATTCGTTGATCAGACTCACGCACTTCACTTAATGGAGTGGATCGTTTTGAAGATGACCCAGTTCTAATGCGGCACTTCTTCGAACTCACAAAGAAGGCAAGCGTCTCAGACGGATCCTCTGTGTCAGACAAGACATAAGCCTTGGCTTCGGCAGCTTTTTGTTTCCTAGAAGGGGCCCCACTTTCACACTTAACTTGAGATGATCGGTAAAGAGTGGGGCCTCATGTCAGTTTTCCCACAGCCTACTGCGAATAAAGTTGGTAACACATATGATGTCCACCACATTCTTCGTTGGCAAGTCGTGAATGTCTCCATAGTGTTTTGCTTCTCTGGGGTAAGAGGAGTAGTGGGAAACCGTCATGCGAGGAAACATGAGCAACGATTAGCATACAACCAAACGCAATACTTTGAATCTTTGAACTCTCATTCGAGCGGATGACCCTTGAACTAAAAGTACTTTGAATCCGCATGAGCCAAGAAACAATACTTCTGCTAGGACTTGAAGTCATCAGACAAATTGTCAAAGCAAGCTGGCGATGTCATTTTATAGACAGTGTGATTGTTCAACCGGGAGAATTCAGCAATTGGATCACCCATGAAGTCACGCAGACGCTAGCTTCCTTCGCCCTAATAAAAATGAGAAGAATTATCCTGTCCCCATTAGGCACCAATTGGGCTGAAGGAATTCCAATAAGTCCCAAATCACATCCAGAACAAGTAATTCCAATAAGTCCAATAAGTCCCGCGATGCAAGCAAATAAACCCCGTCGGTGGCAACATTGGCGTTTGATCATCCTTCAGAGCATATAACGGCAGGTTCTCAAGGACCTGAACTTCGTACGAATTTCAGTAAGGCCCGATTCTGAAAGCAACCTGTCTTCGAAAAACTCAAGGCCCTTAGGCAAAGTTGTGTCATCAAGAAGATTTTGTTGAGCCATGAAGAAGATGAAACAATATTTTCAATCAGAAGATAAACAAAGCAAGATCTCTAAAAGCAAGAAAATATAAGAGTTAGTCACCGAACGCAGAATGACCTAAATATAGGGATGGGATCCCCGCCTCTTCTCCACCGACCGAGCACGTTCAATTAATGAAACGTGCGGCTCAAGCAACGATTCAGACTCACTCATCATGAGCAGTATATGTTTTCAAGAAATGAAAGCGAACCGATGTGATGGCCCACTAACTCAGGAAAGTAGCTGATGATACACCAAAACGGTCCCAACTTTGCGCCGTACACATATCATGATGATCTCGAGGAAAGATAAGCCTAACACTGATTCGCCCCATGCGATTCCAAGCCCGCCCAATGTAGTATGCCAAGCGAGCCCGAATTCTTACAGCTTGCTAGGCCCACATGTTTTATAGCTATCCTCAATACTCATAAGCCATGTTAAGGCAAGTATCTCGAGGATTAGCTTTGAACGGAAAATTACAACAGCTATTTGCTTCCAACTAGGAAGCATATTCCAGAGTACGTATCACATATGGAGACTTCTACCTATAGACTACTCTCGAAACGGGAACTATCTCTTGTGTATCTAGAAGCACATGGCTAACAGGGAAACTTCCCTTCACAGCACGACTCCTAATTAGAGAAGGATCTCCACGAAGATATTTTTCCCTAAACTATGACATCGATGGCCTGGACAAACTAGGACTTCTGCACTATATATAAGACATGAGATTGATAAGCTAAGGTACGCTACAAATTCCCTATTTACAGCATTACACCTTCCTCATATCTCTGTCTGACTTTAGCATCGAAGTGTCGTCAGTCAACACAACGGTGGTCCGTGACTCACATGCGTTCCTTGTGCAGGTCTACAGGGACTCACATGCGTTCCTTGTGCAGGTTTGCAAGTCAAGGTCAAAGCAGGGAGCAAAAAATGACTACATCAGGGACGATTTGAGATCTGAACATTGGGGAGCACTCTCCTAAAGTCTATTTTCTGAAGGACAATTTGAGGTCTAAACATTGCAGAGCACTGTCCTCAAGTCTTTTTTCAGAGGATTTGGGATCTAGAATTGGAAAAGGGACATACAAACAACTCAAATTCACTTTTCCACTATTGTCTGCTTTGAGGAAGAATGATTTTTAAAGTATTTTCTCGAGGTGAATTCGTATCTCGAGGTCTAGTTTTGTATTTTATTCATAAGATTTTTTTGGAGATACATAAAAAAATTAGATCCATTAATTTTTCCTCAAGATACATGTTTGTATTTCGAGGTTCATCTGTTGGTTATTGTTTAAAGAGTATTTTGGTAATCAACATGAGCCTTTTGACAGTCAACGCATGTAGACTGCTAGTCCAAGGGAAGAGTGTAATAGTGATTAATGATGGGTAACCTCCAATCAGTTATATTTTTTAATGAGGCAAATTGCAAATAACCCAATTAGATAGATCAAATTTCTTCCCCAATAGATAAGATGAAACTTTGTTTAGCAATTGGTGTTTTATATAGTTATTTATGTATTGTTCAAATAAAAAAAATTATGTTGAAGTAATTAATTATTATATTATCATTAATTAACTATGATTCATCACTCCACCCCCCTTCAACAAAATTCTTGGCGCCATCATTGCTCTCTATATAATACAAACACTCACATTTCAACAAGACCATAAGCATCGAGAATGGAGAGTTCATCATGGGATCCGAAACCACATCACCACATGTCGTGATGGTCTCCTTTCCTGGGCAAGTCCATGTTAACCCCCTCTTAAGACTAGAAAAACATCTAGCTTCAAAGGGTTTCATCATCACATTCTCTACCACCACCAACATAGGCAAACAAGTGTTCTACAACACCACCACCACCAAAATCAGTGAAGGCCACCTCCGGTTTGAGTTATTATTGGATGGATGGGATGATAAACTCGAAGCCAACCGATACAACCTTGACTTATTTATTAACTAGCTCCAAACTGTTGATGGAGAGTCTTAATTTTCCAGTACAACTATGTGTTCTTCATTGATCCAATCTCAACAGATGACTCTCCTTGATTAAACATCCATGATCGACCTAAACGTTTGTGGTTTTGTAACTTTTGTTTCTTCCCAAATCTTGTTATTTTTAAACTATTCCAATGCATTTCTAACATGACAAAACTAAGAGGAGGCAGCTTGGTGAAATAGTCTAGTTGTAGAGGAGTTTGTGGTGGATTTGGAGAGATGAAGAGTCGGTTGTGGAAGAGTTTGTGGTGGATGTAGAGAGCTAGAAAAGATTTTAGGGCTGGGCTGTTGGTACAAGAAGAGAGAATGGAGAATTGAAGATGAATGGAAATTGGGGAGAGGAAATTTTAAGATTTTTTGTTGAAGTTTTGAAATTTGGGAGGTTAGTGTTTCAGATAAGATTTGAGGAATATGGGTTTATATTGCCTCGAGATGCACATATAGAATTGTATCTCTATCGACGGGCAATCTGGTCTTTAACAAAAATATAGATGGTTGAAGTTGGTTAACGTGTTTAACCTATCAACTAAACATTAAAATGTGAGTTAAATTAGAATACAAAATTTTTTTGAGTCAAAGAAGAATAGTCATAAACTAATGGGGGCCAGATTGAAAATAACCCTATAATCTAAAATTGCAATATCTGTTAAATTAAATGCAATCATCATACATTTACTATTATAGCAACCTAGAATAGAAGCCAAACATGATAAAATATAGCATTACCATAGCAAGCAAAAAAGGGCAAATTTTTTAGAAATTCATACAAAGTGAATTGATCAGAAAAAGTCACCGGAAACTTATCAATAAAACTCTTCTGCCTGCCCAGCCATTCAACAACATATACTTTGTAAACTTCTGCGGTAGAAATGGATGGAAAAGTAATTAATAAATGCATTTAAAAAAATTCTTTAGCATGAAGAAATGGCATCAAACAAGTACAAACAAACCCATCTCAAGAGCACCACTCTCTTGCATTCTGGAACATTCGCAGTGGACTGGGGCCTTTCTTCTCCACATCCCAGTGCTTTGGATACCATGGAAACTGCCACATCAGGAAGCATCGCTCAGTATGAGGCATCATTGCCAAGTGCCTACCATCAGGCGAGCAAATTGCTGCCACTCCCAATGGGGATCCATTTGGATTGAAAGGATAAACCTCAGTTGTCTTTCCATCGTCATCACAGTATTTTATTGGTGCCAAGTTCGACTCTAGGACTCGGTCCAAAACACCACTATCAGGGAAATAATCCCTCCCTTCACCACGAACAGTCCATACACCCAATGTACTACCTTCCATTCCTTTGAACATCATGGCAGGAGAATCCCCTATGGTTACACTCGTGAAGCGACACTCAAAACGTCCAGATTCATTGTGGATAAATCTTGGCTAGGATGGGTCTCCAACAACACCATGGACACCTCCAACTTTTGCTCCTGGGATCCATCCCAAGAGAGCCATGAGCTGGCATCCACTGCAAACCCCAAGGCTAAAAGTATCAGGACGGGTGTAAAATTCTTGGAATTGTGCTAGGAGAGGCTGGTTGAACCGTATAGAAGCTGACCAACCTTTCGCAGAGTCCAATACATCTGCGTAACTAAAGCCTCCTACGAATGCCATCCCACGGAACTCATGAAGAGAGATGACTCCATTTAGGAGGTCTGACATTGTGACATCCCAAGGCTCGAATCCAGCAGTATAAAACGCAGCGGACATTTCCCTGTCACCATTGATAGTTTTTGGCACCTCAAATTCTTTGCCTTTCATTGATATCTCATGGTTACATGTATAGTGAAAATCCACCACTCAAATAAGGATACAAGCTAAACATAAGGAAGTTAACCCAAAATAAAGACCAAGTATAATGAGAGAAAATCTCCAACAAATGCAATATTCCTAGCCTGAAGATATCGTATCTTGCCAACATGCAATATTCCTAGCATATTCCTAGTCCAAAGATACTGTATGAGAAAGGCGATTGCTCAATGTCCCGTGGGATTGCCAGATGGGAGTAGCGCTATCGCCACTAAAGAGGGGACGGTCACCCTTGAAAGAAATTTCTGTTTGAAAAATGTTCTTTATGTGCCAGGGCTAACTTGCAATTTAATTTCTGTGTCGCAATTAACTGATCACTATAACTGTTTTGTCCAATTCACTGATCTGTGTGTTATACAGGACCGCACTTCGAGGATGCTGATTGGTGCGGGTGAACGACGGGATGGACTCTATTTCTTCCGGGGGCTGCCGCAGGTTCACGCAATAAAGGCCAATAATGTGGTGTCTCTTGATCTATGGCACCAGCGACTGGGTCATCCATCCCTACAAGTAACAAAGTTAGTTCCCGAAGTAAGTTTTAGTGAAACGAAAAATCGCTTGAATAAAAATTGTGATGTCTGTCAGAGGGCAAAGCACAGTAAAAATAAGTTTCCTGTTAGTGAACATAAAGCTACGGCCATTTTTGAACTTATTCACACTGATCTATGGGGACCTTATCGAACAACTTCTTCTTGTGGTGCTTCTTATTTTTTGACCATTGTTGATGATTTTTCCCGTGCTGTATGGATTTACTTACTTGTTGATAAGAAAGAGGTCTCTCATACTCTTCAAATGTTTTTTTAATGGTTAAGAGACAATTTGATAAAGAGGTCAAAATCTTGCGGAGTGATAACGGCACTGAATTCACTTGTCTGCGACAATATTTTCTTGATCACGGGATTGTTTTTCAAACATCTTGTGTGGGAACACCTCAACAAAATGGGCGGGTTGAACGAAAACACCAACATATTTTGAATGTAGCTCGGGCGCTGCGTTTTCAGGGCTCTCTTCCTATTGAGTTTTGGGGAGAATGTGTGTTGACGGCTGGATACTTGATAAATAGGACTCCCTCCTTGGTCTTGAATGGGAAAACACCCTATAGTGTTCTATATGGCAGCACACCCACTTATGATCACTTGCGCATTTTTGGGTCCTTGTGTTATGCGCATGTACAGACGGGGGATAAGTTTGCCAGTAGAAGTCGAAGGTGCGTCTTTGTTGGGTACCCATATGGAAAAAAGGGATGGCATTTGTATGACTTGGAGAAACGAGACTTCTTTGTTTCTCGTCATGTTGTATTCTCGGAAGGAGTTTTTCCCTTTGCAGATCATTTTAATTTAGACCACGATGGTCTGCCTAATATTGAGGCGGTTCATGAGGACTTTGAGGAGACATCTACAGTTGTTTTGAGGGGGGGTGCTGAGGAGTTTGTACAACCAGATGGGGATGCTGGGCAGCCGACATGTGCTGAGGAGTTTGTTCAGCCAAATAGGGTTGTTGGGCAGTCGGCGTGTGCCGAGGATGGGGCAAATGCTGGTGCCGAGGTGATTGTACAGCCGGATGAGGCTGCTGGGCAGCCGGTTTGTGCGAACCAGGAGGACAACCCGGACGCAAGTCAGGACGATGTGTTGGGCAGGGGTCAACGCAGAAGGCAAGCCTCGGTACGACTCCGTGATTATGTTACTCATACCATTCGGAAAATGAGTCCATCCGTACTCGCTTCACCCGTACCACGGCATTCCTCAGGTACACCCTATCCTATAGCACATTATGTGAATTGTGATAATTTTTCTATGCGACACAGACATTTTCTTGCAGCCTTGACAGCAAATCGGGAACCTGTGTGTTATTCTGAGGCCTCGAAAGACAGCCGCTGGAGGGATGCCATGCGACGAGAAATTGAGGCTCTTGAGATTAATGAAACCTGGGTTGTAGCCGACTTGCCACCAGGAAAGAAAGCTCTAGGATGCAAGTGGGTATACAAGATCAAGTATAACTCTGATGGGACCATTGAACGATTGAAGGCTCGGCTGGTTATTCTTGGCAATCATCAAATTGAAGGCGTTGATTATACAGAGACTTTTGCTCCCGTAGCTCAGATGGTTACAGTACGGGTCTTTCTTGCTGTTGCGGCTGCCAAGAATTGGGAAGTCCATCAGATGGATGTTCATAATGCCTTTCTACATGGTGACCTTAAGGAGGAGGTATACATGAAATTACCACCTGGTTTTCAGGTGGGGACTTCTGGAAAGGTGTGCAAGCTTAAGAAATCATTATATGGGCTCAAGCAGACACCCCGATGCTGGTTTGCTAAACTGTCGACTGCTTTGAAGAATTATGGTTTTCGGCAATCTTATTCAGATTATTCTTTGTTTACTCTACAAAGAGGTGCGGTTCAGCTCAGTGTTCTTGTCTATGTCGACGACCTTATCATCTCTGGGCGTAATCCGGAGGATATACAGAAATTCAAGGGTTACCTCAGTGTTTGTTTCCATATGAAAGATCTGGGTCCTTTAAAGTATTTCTTGGGGGTTGAAGTGGCACGCGGACCGGATGGGTTTGTGCTTTGTCAACGCAAATACGCGCTAGATATCATCTCTGAGGCCGGATTGCTAGGGGCAAGGCCCGCGGCGGTGCCATTGGAACAGAATCATCGACTCGCCTTGTCCAAGAGTCCAGAGCTCGCTGACCCGGAACCTTACCGTCGCTTGGTGGGACGGCTAATTTATTTGTGTTTCACTCGACCCGAATTATCTTATAGTGTTCATGTTTTATCTCAATTTATGCAACATCCTCGGGCGGACCAATGGGAAGCCGCTTTGCGCGTGGTTCGGTACTTAAAAGGTAATCTAGGTCAAGGTATACATTTGAGTAGTAAGTGTGACATGCAGTTACATGGATGGTGTGACGCTGATTGGGCCGGATGCCCTTTGACTCGGCGGTCCCTCACTGGTTGGTTGGTGTTCCTTGGGAACTCGCCGGTATCTTGGAAGACAAAGAAGCAACATACTGTATCCCGCTCCTCCGCAGAGGCGGAATATAGGTCTATGGCTATGACTACATGTGAGTTGAAATGGCTTAAAGCTATTTTAGCTAGCCTCGGGATGCCTCACACATGTCCTATGTCTCTTCATTGTGATAGTCAGGCGGCTCTCCATATATCTCAAAATCCCGTTTTTCATGAACGGACAAAACATATTGAGGTCGATTGTCACTTTGTCCGTGATGACATTGTTGCTGGACATATCAATCCCACATTTGTCTCATCCAATGAGCAACTCGCTGACATTTTCACAAAAGCATTGGGCAAACGTCAATATGAGTATCTACTTCGCAAGTTGGGCATACGGGATCTCCATGCACCAACTTGAAGGGGGGTATTGAGAATATATTGTGAATATCCTGATTGATTGGGAATATGTGGTATTAGGAAGGTTGCTTATAGAGTCAATATTGTATAATAGTTTTAAGGAAATTAGCAGATTATATTGTGAATATTCTCACAATATTCTCTGAATTAGTTTGTATATAAACAGGAGATTGTGAATGAGAAACACAACACAATACACACAAATCATTTCCTTTGTATCTAATATTTCATAAAAAATCCTTGTGTAATACTGTAAATCTAGTTCATCAAATGCCAAACCCATCTTCTGATTAATCTCCTCCAATGCTTCTCGTCCCCTCTCCATGACAGGAATATACCGAACTTCCTCTTGAATCAAAGGAAGTAAGCCTTCTGGGGATAAACACATTTTGTCATCCTATCACGAACCAATGCAACAAACTCATTAATCTGTGCTTCCTGCAAAGCCGAAGTCCTGCCCCAAGATACAACATGTACCGCCTCGACCTCTCCAAGCGGGTGATATTCATCAAACCACAAGCTTGGCAAATTGATGCAGCATTAGAAGACCATGCTGTTGTAAAAGAACAACGAGACCCAACTTCAACGACAACACCTTTCTTTTCTTCCTTATCAAGGAAACTCTCTGTCCCCAAATTATATGGTTCATATGTCTCCCCAAGAAGCCATTTAAGGACTTCAAGCTTCTCACTGGAAAGAGGCACATTAAGCCCAATATTGAAGCACTGCTCAGTCTTCAAACCCACAATCCCATCCGAGATCTTCGACTGTACTAACTTGAGAAGTTCTGCTGTTGCACTTTCTTGAATCAAAGGAGTTCTAAAATAATGTATAATCTTCTCATTTGAATTCCCAATCAGACTCAATTCCTCATCAACTGAGGTTCTCACATTTCCAGAAACCACAACTTTGGCAGCAGTTATCGGAACAAGAGTTTTCGACGAAATCCTTCTGTTAGACAGGGCAGGTGACGGAAACAGCCTTTGGAGAGAACCCCAGAGGAAATGGCACCTATCTTTCTTGGAATTTCTTCCCAAAAATATATTTTCCAGCTTGAACCCTTCAAAACCCACAACAGATACACATTAACAGATACACTTCAAGAAAGTTAAAAAATAAATCATTTCAAACCAATGAATGAACGCTCATACCTGCAAGAAATTCCCCACTCTAATCTCCCCAATAGAAGAAGGCATTGAAGAAACTACTGTACAAAGATTGAACCTTTACAGAGAAGAAACTTATACAAAAATAAAAAATAAAAAAAAACCAATGCAATGCTTTTAAGGCATCAAGAACAAGTTTCAGTCTTTAACTTCAAAAAGTAGATAAAGATTGAATCTCTTTTAAAGAACCAACTCGAAATTTCAATCATCATATTTGGATAAATGTATGTATAGATTGGAGCTTTAGAATGAAGCGAAGAAGATGCTCTGTAGAAATAAAGGCTCTCAAAAAAATGGTGGGAGAATTCGAAATTCAAATTTTATAATGGCAAAAGAGTAATTGCGTGTTAGTTAGTACTGCGAGGGAGAGCTGCCACGTGTTGGCTTGTTAAGCTTTCTTTTCAAAATTCAGTTAGTTTGTTTTGCTTTAAATAGTGTCTTTGATTGCATGGAATTTTATGCCATGTAGATATGGGTGTGTAGGAGTGTAGAAGTCATACAGATGAAGTGATAAGGTTGAACCTTGAAACTTTATTATTGTTTCATTTTCTTCGTTGCGAGTAATCTTATTTATAATGTCAATATTTGCGTGACATTATTCTGTATCGTTTCCTTTTTAGTGGTTTTTGATATTCGCAGAGTTCAGTTAGCACTTTCCGTGAATCTCGGGACGAGATTCTTTTTGAGTTGTATATATTGTAACACCTCTATTTTTCTAATGACAATAAATATTTATGTTCATAAAATTCAATTGAAATTTTATTTTTAAATCTTCTTTTGTTTGACAAGTCGTATTTTTCAAAATTCAGTCAATTTTCTTACCTTCCGAATCTCGGGACAAGATTCCATTTAACGTGTGTATAATGTAACACCCCTAAATTTCATAAAACTAATTTATTTTATTTTGAATTAAATAAAATATGGTTACATTTAATTGAATTTAAATTTCAAAATTTTAGGGTTTTATTTGGGGAGTTTAGAAGGTGGATGCTTTCAGAAGTTTAGTGGGGGCGAATAGCCACCCACCTTATAAAGAGAAAACCCTTCTTTTTTTTTTTTTTCCCATTTTCCTTCTTTTCTTCTTTTTTCCTTCTTAATGTTTTTTCTTCTCATCTAACGGCGTGAGAGAGAGGCTGAGGGATCCTCATATCAGGGGAGTTTACGGTGAGATTAATGATGGCGATGGAGATGAGGAACAACAGCAGGAGAGAGCAAGAGGTGGGATGATTGTGTTGGCTGCGCAAATCGGTGAGTTTTTCGCTTCAATCCATCTTTCGATTTCATCTCTTGATCTAAAATGTCTTCTTTGCATTTCGCATTTTGTTGTTTGAACTTTGAAGATTGAAACACAATTTATTCATCATGTTTGTATTCTCTTATTCTTAAGATCGAAACATTAAGTTTAGAAGAAAAACAGTCTGATTTTGTGTTACTGTTGACTGAACGATAGTGGTTTTTTTTTTATGTTTGAAGGTAGAAATTGATTTGATTTTGTTCATGATTAGATCTGCTAAGCTAGAAAAATAGACCCGATTGTTCCTTGGTATGAAAAAGTTGTAATTTTTTAAGATTTGTCATTTATTTAAGAAGACTCTATTTTCTCTTAGGCCACCTTTTGATTGAAGGATGTCTGTTTATCGACCTATGAGGCAATGACAAAGCTTTTGTGGGTTCAGTCGAAACTAGGTTGCAATTGATTGCATTTTGTTTTACCCCAAATGTAGCTGTAGGCTTCATGGTATTGTAGTGTGTTGGTTTGCAAGGAATCTGAAATTTGTTCTGTCAGGGGTTATGTATGTAAATACATAACAAATGAAGAACTAGATCATTCTAAACTTGGATAGTTGTGTTTAATGCCAACGTATGAATTTGAAGCATGAGAAGCTCACAGATTATGTTGTCTCGTTTCATGCTTCTTATACCAGCCATGACCAAATGTGTGACAAAACTTGAGCTGTATGGCCCCAACAATAGTGCAGAATGACTCCATTGGATTTCTTAGCTTAAACTAGGTAGATGTTACGTGGTGGTCCGATGGAGATGCATTTGGTGAGTTTCTTCAGCTCCTCCACTTGTACTGTGAGTTTCCTATTGTTTCTTGGTGTCCTTGTTTCTATTTTAAACAATAAGTAAGATTTTTCATGGAGAATATTTGGTTTTTTTTTTTTTTTTGTCCTTGTGGCTGCTAGCTGTTGTTTGTGTTTAGCCCCTCATGTTAAATAAGATTGAACCTTTAATATCTATAGAAGCATTGTCCCTGAGGTTTTCTAGTTTTTATTTATCTATTCAAAAAGGAAGGGGTTTCTACAAGAAGAAATAAGTGTGTTATACACTACACGAGGAAAGGATTGATCACAGGTCATTTCTCAAAGCTATTTGGTTGAGTTTCTTCTCGGAAGTAGGGCAACATTAGGCTGAAGAATCTTCAGCAGCAGTTGATTTGTACTTTGTTTCCAATTTTTTAAATTTTCTTTATGTAGTCAATATTCTTCTATGTGCTAGAGTCTGAGGTTCCAAAATATATTTGTTCCTCTATGGTGCTCTTTCAAATCATAAATGCATGTGGGGGCGGGGTTGCTCCTTTGAATGCATCTTAACATTGAGGATTTGATAAGGTGAAAAAAAAATATGATTGGTATGTACTGTTCCTTTGCCAAATAAATGTTGCCAGGTAATATAATTATTTTGACTTGTAACTCTACTTCCAAACAATTTAGAACGCGGCAATTGGCTATTAGGCTGTTTTGGAGGTAGTTTGGTGCACCTGCAGACAGATTGATAGCCAAAAGTTGTGAATATAACAATCACAACTCTTTTGGGGTTTATTTCAAAACTGATATTTGGTTCTCCTGTTTGCCTACAACCAGGCTGGTCATAGTTTGATGCACATCACTATATCAAAGCTATCTATGTAACCTACCTTGGAATTGCTTTGATCTAGACTTTGTGGGTATTGATGAACATTTGGTTGAGAAAGAAGAAAAGTAGACTGAGCTCAATAGACTAGAAAGAAGTCTGGGCATGCAAAGAATAAGAAACTTTTTAGGCATGTTATATAACTATGCTAGATGTTGGACTAGATGAAAGGGGCTTGGATTATCTCCGGAGACTTCTAGGTGGGATGTGAAATTTTATTGCCTAGTGATGTAGCTTTTGGGTTGGTTGGTTAATTTATGCAGTTTTTATGGTGGATGTCGCTAATATGTAATTAGGGCTATTGGGAGTAGTTTGTATAATGTTTTCTAAACCAATGTGTTACTTGCATTATGCACATAAGTGCATGTGGATTTGTCACAGTGGGGACCTTAGTTTTTAAATGGCAAACATGCAATTTTGGTGAATGGTATTGGAAATCCCATATCTCTTTATTGTATGGAAATACTCAAAGGAGTTATTTGGTGCTAACTAGGAATTTGTGGATGTTTTCAAACAACTTAAGTTATGTGTGCTGTACTGGGATTTGGATGGTTGCTTTGGTGTAAGTTAGTGTTCACCCATGATTGTCATGCACTTTCATGTTAATGTGTTGAAATTGTATTTTCAGAGATTGCATGTAGTGGCTTCGTTGGATTCAGCATTTGAGATACTTTCTGCCAAACTAGGATGTATGTGCTTATCCCTAAAATCACATTCATATGGAGAGTACTATGTATAGTAGTGTTTGATTTTGCACTATGGTTTGTTTTGTTTTGATGTCTCGTTGATTCTATTGATGTAGGACCATTTAAGATTAATGGTGTTCCTCTGTATGTATGCATATTGAAATGGTTATGTTCTCCCAAAGGAAGGGGTGGATTTCATTATGAATGACAAAATGTCACTTGATCACCGTGTTATTATAAAGCATGATTTATGAATATGCTATGTTTCCCCGAAAGAATGGGTGGATTTACTTATGAATGACAAAATGTCATTGTGAAGGAAATTCGAAATATCAAAAATAAATGATATTGGTAAACCTGGATTTCTGAAAATATAAACCACCTGGAATTTTATCACTTAGAACTACCACACTTCTTTAGTTTATTATTTTCCCTCTCCTACTAGAGAAACTAAATGACCAGCGGGTCGTCTTCCAGAGTTGGGGCGCCCATTTCTTACTATAGAAACTAAAATAACCTTCGGGTTAGTCTTGCGGAAATGAGGTGAATTGTTATGCCTAAGATAGGCTTTGATATTTATCCGTCAAAAATGTGATGTGAGTTTATGCGCATTGATAGCCCAAGGGTGGCTTTTGGTACTCATATAGTTAGGAGTATCCGCGATGCATGCATGTATGTGATGTCCCCACTTGGGCATGGATGATGGAGTAGTCCTCCTTTATATGAGAGAGGCATACAAGCATGTATGTTCGGCACGGAGGTGGTGCGAATGTGGTATCGTCTAAGTGATCATTCCGTTAAAAAGATGAATGAAATTCAAATAAAAATGAATAAACTACGTTTATATTGTTTCTAATCTTTTTCATGCAGGATGGCAAGTCCACTAATATTTCTGCAGGTCAGACTTGCCATAGTCAACTTCCATCGAGTAAGTACCAGTAAGTGCATATTTACTTATTAGAATTAAGATATGAATGCCTCGTGGAGGAACTACATGTTGGTGTGTTTGTGTATTGTTTGTGTATAGCTTGATGTTTATCACGTGCGATTTTATTGATTTTGGGGATGAAGATTTCTCACACCAGCTTTATTGCTGACCCAAGTGAGCTTTTGCTTCTTGGGTACATTCCTTTGGGAATGTAGCCGATTAGCTTTTCAGGTTTAGAGACTTTTGAGCAGCGTTACGGAAGTTCTGCTAGTGGGGCTAGCGACGTCAGTTTTTCCTAGTTAGAGTTTTGTATAAATTTTAGTTTGTTCCTATTTTTCTGAACTATATTTTCGTCATTGCTGCTAAATGTTTCTGTTGTTATTGAATTTCATGTCCCGAGTTTTGGGGAAGCGGATAATCCTACGTGGATTTTAGGATTTCGTTTTTCTCGAAAATCGAGTCGTGACAGGTCAATTGTTCTAGTTATTACAGAACACACATGGAGATCATCGTGTTGTTGGAGAGAGTTCTATTCATTCCAATCAAAGCAGTGGATCTACAAATTCCACTAGAGGAGCTCCTTTCCATATTCCATGGGAGGGCCAAGGTATGCAATCTCGGTTACCTAAACTTGATTTTCCTTCCTTTGATGGATCAAATCCTCGTTCCTGGATAAAGAAATGCGTGTTATACTTTTTTTTACCAAGTTAGTGAGGAAAACAAGGTTGTTATAGCCTCAATACATCTGAGTGGTAGAGCAGACCTGTGGTTTTTGACTACCTGGTTTGCAATGAAAATCTCATCTGGACAGTTTTTTCTCAGGACTTGTTTGAACGATTTGAAGAATCAGTTCTAGAAAACTATGTAGGGTCCTTCAATAGACAATTGTGGAAGATTATTATGATAAATTTGAAGAACTAAAATCTTTTATGATGGCTCACAATAAGCACCTTGATACAACTTATTTTGTGCTAAGTTTTTTTAGTGGACTGAAAAATGAAATCAGAACTCTAGTACAGATGTTCAATCCCACCACTATCATCCAAGCATTTAACCCAACAAGGATGCAAGAATCCTCTATAGAACACAACCAAGCCTGTAGTAAAATCCAGGGTTACACCACCATTGTGCCTAGGCATGGACAATAGCCAGGAATGCAACGTAGCAGTTACGACTTCCATCTCAATCCAACAGCTTACATCCTCAACCAACTAATAACACCACCCTACACTCCAGGCCTAATCATCCACCCTACACCACCTACTGTGAGATTTTATCCTTCCATACCACCCATTAAGAAAAGGCAAGGAGATAGAGAGGTTTGTGCTATAATTGTGATGAGCGGTACAAACCTAGACATCTCTGTAAGCAACAACACCTATACATGTTGGTTTCAGATGATGAAATGGTTAAAGAACTTGAAGGCACTCCTGCTAAAACAAAGGATCTAATTCAAAAAATACAATCTAACATGGAAGTATCTCTACATGCCATTCATTGCAGCCTTTCCAATCAATACTATATTACTTAAGGGAGTCCTAAAGAAGAAGGTTATATTCATCTTAATAGACACCGGAAGCTCTCATTCCTTTATAGACCCACAAGTAATCAGATAAACAAATTTCCCAACAATCTTGACACCTCAGATGATTGTCAAAGTGGCAAATGGCCAACAATTGCTAAGTAATGCAATTTGTGAAAACTTGCAGTGGAGTATGAATGGAATTAATTTCGAAGGGAAAGTGAGAGTACTACCTTTGGGGGAGTATGACATGGTATTAGGAGGTGACTGGCTTAAACCTTTTGGAGACATAGTCATTAACCTACAAAAGTTACAAATCACACTCACAATAAAAGGAAGACCACTGACTCTACAGGGTACAACCAATGAGAGCTCTCTTTACCTACTTGAACCCAAGGGCTTTAACAAATTTATCAGAAAGCATACTTCATGTTTCTTTGGCCATGTTTTTTCACTTATTACTCATCAGACAATATAGGAAGATAAGCCACTAGCTCTGAAGTAGCTATTATCAGAGTTTGAAGATATCTTTGCAATACCAACAACCCTACCTCCAACTAGATCCTTATATCATAAAATACCCCTAAAACCCAACTCTACTCCTCCATCTCAAAACCCCTATAAAATACCTTATATGCAAAAGAAAGTGGTGGAACAACTCATAAAAGTTATGCTACACGTTGGCCTTATTCAATACTCACACAGTCCATTTGCAGCTCCTATATTACTAGTGAAGAAGAAGGACAATACATGGAGATTTTGTGTAGATTACAAGAGACTAAATGACATTACTATAAAGGATAGGTTCCCTATGCCTTTAATTGATGAACTACTAGATGAACTACATGGAGCCACAGTGTTATCTAAACTAGACCTAAGGTCTGGCTACCACCAAATTTTAGTTCATCCTCCTGATATACATAAGACAACATTTAGAACTCATCATGGCCATTTTGAGTTCAAAGTGATGCCTTTTAGTTTAACCAATGCACGAGCTTCCTTTCAAGCCTTAATGAACCATATTTTCCAACCTCGCCTAAGGAGGTTTATCTTGGTCTTTTTTTATGACATATTAGTCTATAGTCCCTCCCTAGCATACCATCTAGACCATTTACATACCACCAAATTTTAGTTCATCCTCCTGATATACATCAGACAACATTTAGAACTCGTCATGGCCATTTTGAGTTCAAAGTGATTCCTTTTAGTTTAACCAATGCACGAGCTTCCTTTCAAGCCTTAATGAACCATATTTTCCAACCACGCCTAAGGAAGTTTATCTTGGTCTTTTTTTATGACATATTAGTCTATAGTCTCTCCCTGGCATACCATCTAGACAATTTACATACCACATTTCTAATTCTCAGACAACACAACTTGTATGCCAAGCTATCCAAATGCTCATTCACGCAACCTAGGTTGGAATATCTAGGCCACATCATTAGCCAAAAAGAAGTAGAGGCAGATCCCTAAAAGATTGAAGCAATGGTTCAATGGCCTATTCCAACATCATTGAAGCAACTAAGAGGCTTTTTAGTTCTGACTGGTTACTACAGAAAATTTATACAACACTATGGACAAATTGCTCAGCCTCTCGTTGACTTGCTCAAGAAGAATAATTTTCACTGGACAGAACAAACTACTCAAGCCTTTCAAGTCCTAAAGAAAGCTATGTGCAAGGCCCCAGTACTCACCTTGCCTGATTTCAACTCGCCTTTCGCCCTAGAGACAAATGCTTGCTCAAGGGGAGTAGGTGTTGTTTATTCTCAACAAGGCAAGCCAATTGCATTTTTTAGAAGATCATTGGGGCCTAAGAACCTTTCACTCTCCACCTATGCGAAGGAGCTACTTGCCATTGTAATGGTTGTGAACAAATGGAGGTCCTACCCCCTTGGTTCTAAATTTCATATATTTACAGACCATCAAAGTATAAGGCATTTTTTGTCACAGAAGGTCACCACCATTCTGCAACAGTGATGGCTTTCAAAATTGCTGGGGTATGATTATGATATACACTACAAGAAGGGAGTGGATAACAAAGTGGTCGATGCCTCATCTAGGATTCCTACTGAGAATGACCACATCTATGCTATTTCCAAGGTCTTACCTCAATGGCTCCAGGAGGTAGTTTCTAGTTATGATGAAGACACCATGGCTCAGTCATATATTCAGAAATTAATCATCAATCCCCAGTTTATTCCACACTATTCTTACTCTCAAGATCTCCTCAAACACAACAACAAGATATACATTGGTACGGGAGGAACACTCAAGACAAAAATAATGCAAGCACTTCACAACTCGGCCATTGGAGGGCATTCTGGAATCAATGCCATATATAAGAAAATGGAACAAGATTTCTACTGGAAGGGGATGAAAGATGACATTACTACTTGATGATACATAAAAACAATCACACCCCGAAGTCGTACATGTGTCATGATAATCTCGAGGAACTACGGCTTCCAGCATCAGCCCAACTGCGGTCTGCCAAGCGAACCCGAGCTCTCACAGCATGCTAGGCCCACACGTCTCACAACTTAATATTCACGTAATTATTACATAATATAGCCCTTAATTTATATATCTTAGTGTTTTGATTATTATATTTTATTCTAATTATTTCGTTTTCAGGTCTTTATTGGAATTTGATCGTGAACGATTAGATCGCATTAAGGTGACAATTTGATGAATGATTAATTTGTTGATTCTAGTGGTGGTACAAAGCAGTGGGTCACATATTTAAACCTAACTCAAACAAACCTAAATCCACCTAATTTAACCTAAGCCCAAGCCCAACCTAACAGAAAAAGGGGAGAACCCTATTTAGGTTTCCTCTCTCATCTTTTCCCGATTTTCTCCCCTTTTGGAGGAAATACCACTTCTTTCCTCTTCCACATTTTTTTCCCTTACGCCTTTTTCCTCTCCTTTCCTCTTTGGCAGAGACATAGAAACCTTCGTCTCTCGCCACTAACCAACCACCATAACAACGCCGACCACCGTCCAGCACATCCTCACCCTGTTTCGCACGCCCAACAACCGCCACCACCCTGTTCCACCTCTTCTTCCTTCTTGTTCCCTTCCCTGACGCAAACCACGACCACCAACATCACCACCATCTCACTGTTTCTTCGTCTCAACACAACCACCGTCACAGGCATCGCAACCACCGTACACACCACCCCTGTTTCTCTTTGTCTCCTCCCTGTTCCACCACACCGCCGAGCACCACCATCAGCCGCCACCTCGCCTACCTCCCTCACCCATTTCTTTCTCAACCACCGTCACACACCACCTCGCGACAGAACAGAGAGTGCACATATAAGGAACGCCTCTGTCCTCTTTCGTCCTCTTCCTCCTTCGCGTCACTTTGTTCCTTTATCTCTCTCTTTTGCAGGTACCGGAGCCGGTCGGAGGAAGAATACGCTCGCGAGGAGGAAAAAGGAAGCAGCACCAAGAGCGAGCTCCCTTGAGACGAAGAGCGTTGCTCCAGTGGCGGGAACCAACTATTTTTCAAACAGTTGGCTATTGGCACCCAGGTTTCTGCTCTATACTACCACAATGCATTTGCAGCTATTTATCGGGATGTGTGTTCGTGCTGAGATGGATTCCACTGGTGCTGTGACCACCACCACCATGATCTTCTAAATCCAGCGCCGAGGCGAAGATGAAACCACAGGGTTTCCTAGAGTTTGTCGTATAAATTTATTGTTTTCTTTATGCTTGAATGTTAAACACAGTTGATTTCTGAATTTCAATAATTTGCTTTCACCGATTATATCTAGAATAATTATCTAGACTAATCGGTAGTTAGAAGTTCCCTTTATTGATATTCAAAGCTTGCTTTAATCAATTAATCTGAATCTGTGATTGTGTGTGCCGTAAGAAGACATGCAACGCTAGAAGTTTAGAATTAGTTAAAATAAACCTGTGATTGTGTGTGTCTTAGAAAGACATGCAATGCTAGGGGTTTAGGCCTTTGCTGAAATCAATTGCGAACTTAGATTAATCTTTAGGTTAGTTGTGTTAATTCTTGAAAACAATAATTTGGATTACACAAATCTCGAAGAACCTGTAGTGGATTCGATGTCTCGGTCCACTCTCTTATCATCTTATCAGTTTATATTTAGTTGTCCATTTAGTTCTTTTAATTTAGTAATTTTCATCTGCTGCAACCCCCAACTCTAAATTAGTTTAAATAAGTCTTAGAATTCGACTGTCTCATCAATCCTCGTGGGATCGACCCGTATTGTCCACTGTCTACTAGTTAAACAGTCGTGCACTTGCGGTATTACAAGTAGGGTTTATTAACTTATCAATTTAGGTTAATAAAATCTCTATCAAGTTTTTGGCGCCGTTGCCGGGGATTGTAACGGTACAATCAAAATCTAGGATTGTTTTTGCTAGTTTATAAATTAGGTTTAATTTTCTTTTTAGGAACAATGTTACGAGTCACTTTCTTATTTGTTTTATTTGCTTGAGTTTGAATTTTTTTTTTTTTTTTTTTGCATTTGTTTTGCAGGCGATTACACACATAAGAGCTTAAGTGGGAAGGAAGTGAATAATTGCAATTCGTGAGGAACCTCTCAAAAGTCGACTTCTACCCGGTGTCGCAAGTAACCCAAAAGAGGTTCACGCCGGAGGTAACTTCTATCCACCGCATCTGCATGCGGTTTCTGTGTGATCACTTGTGTTTAGCTTGTTCTAGGTAGTATTGCATGCAAATTTGAATAGTGGCAGGATTGAGTTGAAACTTCCGTGCCCTCTCCCGCGGATAGGTTAATCACCATCTATTTTAGGGTTAGGAACCTAGGCCTTCACTATTTAAAATTTGTATCAAGATAATTATCTAGGACAGGTGTGACACTCATAGGGACCCTCTTTGGACTTTGATAGTTAAAGTGGTCGAGTGAAGGAACATATCCCATCTAGGAACGGTTCTTGAACTGGCATTTCACTTTGAGCTAGAGAGTGGAAAAAGAGGTAGGAGCAACTCTGTAGTTGCGGATTGATAGGAAATTACCATGCCTCTTCCACGGTTAGGTAAATTGAATTGAATTTCAGCCCTACATTAGTAACGAAGCTTTAGGGTCGTCCGCCATTCATTTTATTTGCTCATCATTTAAGTGTCATTTAGGGTTCCATTTTTTTTAATTTTTTTTTAGGGTCAGGTCATCTTCATATAGTGGTTAGGTGTGCATATATTAAAAATATAAAATAAAAAAATCTTGAGACCAAGGAAATGGCTGAGGAGAAAGACTTTAAGGATTACTTTTCCCTTTCTATCATATTAGGGGACAGGCACGAGACGGGATGGGACGAGATGGACCCATCCCTATCCCATCTCATTCATTCGGGATCGGGACGGGACTGGACGAGATAAACCTCATCTCAACCTCGTCCCATCTCAAGCGGGATCGGGTCGGGACGAGATGAGCACGTACTAAATAGTTTTCCAATAAAAAATAACAAAATTTTTTTTATCTCACATTACTCACACACCAATAATGTCAAATTTAGATACATATAACTTACATCATAAATAATAATAGATATTAAATAAATAATTATTAAACGTTTTTGGAAGGCAAATAAATATTAAATTTCATTTAGAATTAATGATTCAATTCATTTAGATTTCATATAGAATTTCATTTTACATTGATTTAATTTCAACACATCCTAAACTTTAATTTAAAAGAGTATTTTGATTCAAATTAATAATAATAACTATTAAAAAAATAAATTCGGGACGGGACGGGATAGGCGGGATTGAAAATCTTCATCATGATCCCATCCCACTCTAGATCGAGACGGGATCGGGATGAGTTTGATCAATTCCAAAATGACCCAAAAAAATCGGGACGAGACGAGTTCGAGATCGCGGGATGGGATGCCCACCTCTATATCATATGCCTAAATTGGATTTTTGTGAAGGAAGATCCATTCAACACAATCTAACACAAAATTGCTGAAATTTTAGGATAAGACACAGTATGTACGTCTGATTGAAACTGATGGTGAGACCTAAATACAGGGAATTAGACTTCAAAATTTATATCTATGGAAAGCTCTATGTCTCTAATTTCCAACCCAACAAATCGTTTGCAATTCCGAGTTGTGCACAACATATCACACCAATTTAGTACACAGTATGCAAATCAATGCGAATTTGCTTACACATTTATTCTGAATTTGCATACACATCTATAAGACTATCAATTATTTTATGCAACTCTCCCTATTATCATACCTACCCTATATGTGCTTAAACAACATGAAACTCTGATTTCTAATGACTGAAACAAACCAAGAACATGACTAAATCAAAACACAAGGTTCAAAACTCAACTACAATCACTTACCTAGTTGACAACCCTTCAAAAATCAGGCAATTTCTTCAAAGAAATCAGCTGTAAACTTTGTCACTTGGGAGCTCCTTTCTTGCTATCAAGAGGATGGAGATAAAGGGAAATGAAGCCATGTGTTGCATAGTAGCATGTGGTGGCAATTATGTTCCGAAATTAATTTTTAGTCCTTCAATTTTTATGGAACTTTCACTAAGCACCTCAAAGTTTCCAATATTGTTCAAGTGAGCTACTTGAATAATTTTTTTTTGTAAGTGGATTCTCAACATATTTTGTGTAAAAGAAAAACAAATTCCTAATCAACCAATTAAACTCTCACGCACACTTAGAACCCGACATGCTCATCATCCTTCGATTTATTGTCAAAATAATTTATTCGTGCTCTAAATGAGTTTGATATATATAACAATGTATAAAATGCATGTTTTCAAGATTCAAATCTCACATCCCAATTCACATCATGAAGCCAAATTTTTGAGATCGCAACCCAGCCACACATAATGATGTCTCCCACTGCTGAATCTTGTCTTCTAACTGTCTCCGGCTAAAAATATTCCAAAAAACGTATTTGTTCCTTGTTTTTAAAGCGTGTCAAAATATTTTCAATTTGAGATCCACCCTATCTAAAGCTTTGGAACAACTAGATTCTACATTCCAACTATTAGCAATAACAAACCATGGAAGCATCATGAGTAGTCCACATACGTTGGAATCTGAAAGGAGTACCTTTTCAAGCAGTGAGACAAGAAGGGGCGCATGTTCTGCACAAATATGGTGAAAATGTTTTTCCTTGGTACTAGGCATCAAGTTTACCCATTGATTGTTGACTCAAACTCTATCCAGCCTTGCCCAAATCTTTTTCCTTCCATGTTGGTTATTACACCAAGTCTGTTTGGTTCGAAAAAACCACCATTGAAGACCACAAGTCTTTATGCATTCCGTAAAATTCTGCATGTTAAAAGTGCACAGATCCATCCCTTATTTTTTTTTAACATTAAGGATGACATTGAAATCCCCTCCCACCATCCAAGGCAAAGTACATGACAAGAAGTAATTTTCTAGCTCCATCCATAAGTACTTTCTTCTAGAACAGTGCATTTCACATAAACAAAAGAAATTGTAAAATAACGAATAACGAAAATATCATTTACCTCGCAATGTACTACCTGATCAGTCATGCAACTCACCGTGAAATCCACATCATTTGCCTAGAACAACACAAATTCTTGTCCAAACTGTCATTTGTCACAAACTACAAAAGGCGTACCCCCCAACCAAATTCATGATGTATGCCCGCTTCTATCATAGACTCCGCTATCGTTAGAATTTTCATTTTAAAATTTGAAACCATTTTTTTAATCCTGCAATGTGTAGTTTTGCTTCCAACGCCTCTCACATTCCGGAACACAATATTGTCACTTATCGTTGTTAGGATTAAGCACAGAGTTTGTTGCATCACGACGATCCCCAGATTGGACCTGCTTTTTCCCTTTTTCTTTTGCTCTCCTTCTGAAATGGCTCTCTGTACAACATCCAAAATATAGTGGAAAGTACATGCCTACTATCCTCGTGTAAATCTACATGGAAATTTATGTTATTCATGTTAAAGTTCTTTTTCTTGTAGGCTACCTTTGATCCAAGTGAACTGTTCGACTCCTCATTTTCTCTCTTCCCATTTTCAATTGCTTTCTTGATTTTACTATTTCTATATCCTGCATTTCCATCATCTCTATAACCATTTTTCTGCAGATCATCTAATTTAGGCTTTCCAATCTCTTTTTGTGTATCACTGTCCAGTTCCCCTGTTTTTGGCATCTCTACATATTCCATTTCCTTTACCTATTCCCCAAGTTCACTATCTGCTGAATGGACGACAGTGCTCAAGGCCCCTGATTCCAAGTCTTGTTCTTGTTTTGCTCCTTTTGGAGGGCTGATCTCTATACCCTGTGAATCTTTAGCACCATTGAGGATTGCCCCATTTGATGTAACCAGGTTTGTTGTGACTATCTTCACTACATAATCGTCTAAGAACCACTAGGATCCGCCGCGTCTGCAAATTTCTCAATGTTAACATCGCTCCTATGTGCTTGTTCCACAACCTTTTTACCGCTACTTTCCTTTTACAAACTAAAAGAGTGTGCTCTATCAATGAACAATGCTCGCAATATTTGAAACTCGTAAACACTAGTTGTCGCCAATAGCCATCACCTCTCGGTCTCTCAATCAAAATCTTATTTGGGACAACCTTCGTAACTTCCATTCCATGCATGTACACACTACCTTCAGTTGCATAAAACATCTAGTATTATCATTTATGAGCAAAAAGACTGTAAAGAAAATAGTTGGAGAATTGTATTTGATGATACACCAAAATGGTATCTCTTCTATACCGTACACGTGTCATGATGATCTCGATAAATATATAAGCCCAAGCGTTAGCCTAACACTGATCCAGCCCAAGCGGTTCCAAGCCCGCACAATGCAGTCTGCCAGACGGACCAGAAATCATAGCAGTTTGCTAAGCTTATGCGTCTCACAGCTATCCTCATTCCCGTAAGCCTTGCTAAAATAAGAATCTCGAGGATCAGCTTCGAACAGGCAAGACAGCAACACTTTGCTTCCAACTAGGAAGCAAATTCCAAATTATATATCACACATTGAGACTTCTATCTATGAACTACTCTCGGATTAGGAACTATCTCCCGCGTATCTAGGAACACAAAGCTAACAGGGAAACTCTCCTTCATAGCACAACTCCTAATTAGAGAAGGATCTCCACGAAGATCTTCTTCCCTAAAATACGTTACCGATGACCTGGTTGAACCATGACACCAACACTTTAAATAAGATATGAGGTTGGTAAGCTAAGGCACGCTACAAATTACCTGTTCGCATCATTACGCCTTCCTTATATCTCTGTCTGACTTTAGCATCGGAGTGCCATCGGCCACCACAATGGTGGTCTGTGGCTCACGTGCGTTCCTTGTGCAAGTCAGCAGATTTACAAGTCAAGGTCAAAGCAGGGAGGGAAAATCAACTGCATCAGTTTGGCACAGTCCGTGGGGACGACAAAGTTCCTAACCTTTCACTAGTATCATCTATCTTCAAAATACGAGAAGATGGTGACCACCAGATCACAAAACAATGGAGAACAAGGGCACACGTCAAACTCTCAGACTGGCACTATACCGCCATTCTCGATAGTGTCGGTGACACACATGCAGCAGGCTCACACCCCCACACCAGCAATAGCAATGACAAACCCTAGGATATATTTTTTTTTGTCTCAAATACAGCAAATCACCAAAGCAGTGGAGTCTTTCATACGGTAGAACCCTCTACCTGCTAATGGAGATCAGGAGCAGCACAGACCCTCATTTTCGAAAGACAACAGAAAGCAAACATAGGAGTGTCAAGCCTCTGTTAGTTCTTATTGGACTAGAGGAGACCCCCAAAGTAGCACGGAGACCCCTCCAAACATGACAACAGCAAGGACTGTATGTACCACAAGGAGGGTGGCCATGACACCAACGACTACAAGAGTCTAAGGCACAAGATCGAGTACTGAATCCACAGGGGCATGCTAAATGAATTCTTGGGTTCTAAGAAGTGATCAGAATGACCCAGAGATAGGAGGAGACGGTAAAGAAGATTGAGAAGGAGACTCCAGGCATAATCTATGTCCTTCATGAGTCGGATTAGATAAAGTCCAGTCAAATAGATCCCACAAGCGGTCTCTACTAGAGATGCGACACAACCCATAGAAAATGACTGATGCGTATTCTACTCAAGGGTTAAAGGCCCCATTCCCACCTTAACTTTTACGAACAAGGACCTAGAAGGTGTCCACGTACTGCACAATGACGCTCACGCCATATTGGTCTCGATTGCAAGCTGGGAGGTAAGGAGGGCCCTGGTGAACACGGGAAGCTCCCTCAACGTCCTATTCTACAACGTGTTCTGCAGTATGGACCTCAAAGAGAAGAATCTGACATCCTCATATTACCTGCTAATCAGATTCAGTGAAGAGAAATGTTTCCCGATCGGGAAGATTAGGTTAGTGGTGGTGGTAGGAGAGCCACAACTGAGAAAAGTCATGTTCTTGGACTTCATGGTCATAGACGCACTGTCTACCTACAACCTTATCCTGGGAAGACAATGGCTACACAAGATGAAATGAGGAACATTCAAGCATTACAGGAGCAATATGTTCTTCAACCTAACAAAGCAGAGAGATCAATGTAGACGGGAACACAACCCCCAAACAATCAGTCAACGCGGAAGTAAGCTCCCATGCAAGGTTTAATTTTCCATAACCTCAACGGCATCAGCGAAATATGGCAATTCGTTAAAAGTCCCAACGATCTAGGAAGGGTCATGCGAATTCACTTCAGGGAAGGATCGACCTCTCTCCGCCAACAATTAGTTTATTTGAGTCGTTTATTTTCTTTTCCATAGACAATATAGAGTTTTAGTTCTCAGAAGCTTATGTGGTTTGCAATCATTTAAGAAATAAAAAAGAATTATGCAAACACACTCTATTGATTACTGGAAAGATGTAACAATGATAGCCATATGGCGGACAAAAGACTACAAACTACAAGCATTTGAATTCGATACAACATACAGTAGAGACACACTTAAACAATCCGATTCCGGAAGAAAACTTAGAAGCGACTGTAAAGGTACCCAAAGTAAACTCCACTCCGCGACTTCTCTAAGAAAAACGTCCCAATATCAAGGACAAATGTGCAGAAAGGGGCCTGAAAGGACAAGCGCAACTTGTTGCTAATCGTTTCGCCAAATCACCCCGGAAAAATGACACACCGGCTTCAATGTAAAACTTGCAACGAACTGTAGACATTGTCAACCCAACATCCGGCCTCCTGAAGGAGGTAGAAGAGGACATACAAAGATGGTCGCAAATGGCAAGGAAGTTAAGGTCTCACAATGCTGCCAAGTGAGGACACTTTTCCCATGCACGATACTCAGGGTGACACAGAGATATCACCCTTGGAAAGAATGACGCATCTGCCAACACTTCAATCAACCCTAAGCTAACCGCAGGGATCGTCTCCCTGCATACAGAGAGGCACAAAGTTACACCGAAGTGCTGGCGAATAAACGACAGACTCACCACTTGGGAGGGAGTTCGTACTTCTTCAAAATATGAGAAGAAATCACAAGAACTCAGCAACCCAAATGGGTTCTCACCTAGAGCAGGTGACCACGCATAACAACAAGTCTTATCGCGACTCATCAGCACAAATGTCAGAACATTCGAAGACTCCAACATTGGAGATCTCCCTTCAGCCTTCGGAAAACTCAAAACATGTTTTTCAAGTAAGAGAATTTCAGGAGGTGCGCTCTGCAGAAGATAGTGCCTACAACGATGAAGAAACACCATTATATAAACATAGTGGTTCACCAAACGGACGCTTAAGCATTAACTGTCATTATTGAATACCGTATGGGAAACAAGGAAACGTTGGTTCCCAAGGAAACTGCACAGGACCACGTATGTCCAATTAATGAGGCTGCACACAACCCCATTAATTGGGGGGAGTAACCGACACTCAACCGTCTCGCGGTCTACGATGTACGCATGTTACCATGCAATTTATGTTGTACACGCAGCGTCTTGGTCATACGACAAACCCTAGCTCTCACTCTACGGGTCCATGGGCATAGCTCACTATTCAAGCAGTATGCTACCACGTGTCTGACAGGAACGTTAGAAACCCTAATCATTTCTGACATGTGGGTCACAATTGCATATCATTAGCTAATTTAAGGTACTCCCGTCTCTTCAAATCTCGTCTGCACGATGCACTCCGCTCGCGGATGTAGGATCACATGCCCGTAACAGGCGGAGCCCCAACCTAACCTGGCAAGCTTAGTTAGCTTCAGCTGATGACGATGGCTTCTGGTTCATCTTACCACCTAGTCTGTTTTGCATGGATGTCGATGGTTTAGGAAGTGGGAGTCTAATCAGTGCTATCATGCCTAGTGACGACGACTCGCCAGGGACTGTTGCCCCCTTTGCAGACAACGGTCGCCGGACCCAATCAGGTAAGCCTAGCCGGTGATGACTAACAACAACAGCTTCTGATCAATGCCCGGACCTGTAGCCCCCACTGCACGGGTGTAGATGGTTTGGAAAGTTGGAGCTTAGTCAGTTCCAACTGGTGTCGATGGTTTTCCACGGGACCACTGCTCTTCTACACACTATGGTCATCGAATTACCGATCCTAGACTTGTGGCCCCCATTGCGCGAGTGTAGATAGTTTGGAAGGTTGGAGCCTAGTCATTCCCAAATTGATTCTGACGGCTTGCCACGGGACCACTGCTCTTCTACAAAACATAGTCGCCAAAAACCCTAAATTTGTAGCTTGATGCGCATGGGTGTAGATGATTTGAAAGGTGGGAGCCTAGTCAGTCCCGAGTTAATTCGGATGGCTTGCCATGGGACTACTGCTCTTCTACATACCATGGTCGTTGAATCCCTTTGCCCCGAATTTGTAGCCTGCTCCGCGCGGCTGTAGATGGTTTGGAAGGTGGTTGCCTAGTCAGTTCTGAACTAATGTCGACAGTTTGCCACAGGATCATCGCTCTTCAACAGAATATGATCCGCCGAATTCTCACATCCCAAACCTGTAATCCACTCCGCACGGGTATTAATGGTTCGGAAGTTGGGAGCCTAGTCAGCCCCAACTGATGTTAATGGTTCACCATGCGACCACCGCTCTCTTGCAAAACAGCAATCGGTGGAAGAAATCACACCTCAGGTAGCGTCTACACGCTCGCACAAGCAGACATTCCATTATCAGCAATGGCCACTCGAGCTGACCTAAAAATCATCCTGCTGACATGCGGATGAACACTACAGAGAATGCCAGCCCGAGCTTACGAAACCTGACTCTGGACAAGCGCTCTAGTTCAAAGACAAAGCATGTGCTCGGCTACACAATTCACTCATGCCAGCAGCAGCAACCGACAGTGAGGTATAACACTTAAGTCTCTCAAGACTTACCTAGATAATGAGCTACGACCTGGGTAGCCTAGCCTAGTGCCAAGACATTCACGGAACGCCCACTTTTGGGTGTAACTAAGCGACAGTGACTCTGAGACCTCATAGAAAAACAAGTCAGAATCATACGCGACAAAATTAGTCAAATTCTCAATAGAAGACAAACCACTTGGCTTCCTGCCAACCCAACCAGACATGTGTCAAAGTAAAAAAACAAGGCAGAATGGAAAGTGCGAGACAGGGAGATCGAACATAATACGAGCATAAAATGTACTCAAAATAAACCTATTTTCATTAATGGTTGAAACAAAAAAGTACAAATACACAAAGTTTAATCCTCTCCAAGAGAGGGTACAAGAAAAGGAGAACTAAACTCAGTGGTGGAAAGAGCAATAGTTGCGTCTGTGCGCGCCTCAATCTGAGCCTCATGATCAGGACCCCCCTCTACTTCTGATGACACGGAGACCACTTCTAGGTTTGTGTATGATATCTTCTTATAATACTCGAGGTCCCATTTCGGACGCTCCCCTTTCATACGCGTCAACAACTCTAATCTTCTTTGCACAACCCAGTAGAATTCACACTTGCCTTGCCTTGAGAAGCCCCTCCTCACACGCCCTTGCTTCAGTAAGCTCATGCTCCAACAGCTCCAGGTTGCTTGTCAGTTCATCAACCTCCATAGCCAGACAACTCTTAACAACACTAAGCTCATGTTGCTTCAGTTGAAGCTGCTCTCCAGCCTTCCTAGCTACTCAAGCATTTAATTCCACGTTAGCCTCTAACTGGTGCCTTTGGGCAGCGCAATCAATCTCCTTCATGGCTTTCTATTCAGTGAGAGACCGCAACTCGGAACGCATTTTAGCCGCAGCTTCTTGCGCAACCTCTAGAACATAGCTAATCAGAACCAACTATCGCATAAATCAGTCCCTCACGAACACCGCATCTTCCAAATCAAACTCAAGGGCTTCCAGACGAACCCTTTGAGTCTCAACAAAAACGGATGACTGTTCCAGCCTCCCCTCCTTAATTTGTTTTCTCAACAGCTCAATCTCAAAAAGCGCATCAGAATACGACTTCTGCATAGTTGTGAAGACACGTTCCATGGTGTATACCCTCCCACGAGCCGCCTCAACCTCCATCCCAGCAACAACCACCTGGCTCAAATGAGACATCCCCAACATAAGGTGTTTTAAAACTTTATCCATACGCCCTTCTAGCGTATCCTCCTCGAGTTTTGGAGCGTGATCCATCAGCCAGCTATGACGCTTGCTTATGTGCTTCTTTGAAGCATAGACCATCTCAACCTCCTAGTGTCAAGTCTGGTTGCTCATCTTCACTACGTCCAGAGCAAAAAAACTTATCCGTGCATCTGGATGGAACTCTCCTGAATGCGAAATTACGCTTGCACCTCCCTTCGAAGTTGCAACTACACCCAGGTCTTCCACCGCAGCTTTCCCTTTGTCACTAGCGGCCGATCCTTTATTACAAGACGGCTTAGTGGAATCCAAAGGAAGAGAGGAAAACAAGTTGTCTAACGGACCCCCCATCACCCTAATATGTGGCCTGGAACGAGATGGGGAACAATGCCGACTACAAGAAGGATGTCCCACTTCACCGCGACCACTATCGGATGACCTTTCAGTGGAGCGATTGAACTCTGGGACCTCAAACAAATCTTCATCAGAAACCTCCAACGAGATTGCCCTAGAGTTGTTAGCACTAGTAAAAGCCGCCACAGCGACCAACGTCAACTTCTCGCTCAAAGCTTCAGCTTGCTCTGTACTTAGATTTGACACACCTTCAATCCCTACCAAGCGAATATGGTCCCTCTCTCAGCTGGATACTTCAGCCTCTGCTTTGGCAAGTTGACTTGGTTCACACTCCGCCCTCATTGGAGCAGACTGTTTGGAAGTCAACTAAGTCTTAGCACGATATTTGTTCAAACTTACAAATGAGGTGAGCGTCTCTCAAAAAGTCCCTCCATGTCAGACGAAGCAGAAGCCTTAACTTCAGCGGCCTTCCTCTTTCTAGAAGGTGCTCTACCATTAGATTTAACCTTCGGCGTTTGTAAAGAGTGGTGGCCATGTGCCAGTTGGCCCACAAACCACTGCGGCTAAAGTTAGTAGAACATATGACTTCCTCCACACTCATATTCGACAGGTCATGAAATGTATTCATAGTGTTCTACTCCTCTGGGGAAAGAGGAGTAGTAGGGAACCTCCCTTCAAATAAACATGTGTAATGATTAGTGTACAATCAGCGCAATGAATTCAAAAGATGAAGTTATACTTACGAAGTGGCCTGAACTCCCGCTCAAGCGGACGACCCTTGAACTTGAAGTACTTCGAATTCAAATGAGTCAAGAAGCAGATTTTTTGTCAAAACTTGAAGTCATCTAGCAACTTCCTAAAACAGGTCGGTGATATCATCTTGCAAATAGCGTGATCATTCAGCTGAGGAAAAGTCAGCAACTGAATCACCAGCGACGTCACGTGGACACCAGCATCCTTCGCTCTAATCAAAATAAGAAGGATGATCCTGTACCCGTTGGGTACCAACTAGGCAGGAGGGATTCCAAGGAAATATAAGAAGCCCCAAATCTCGTCAAAAACAGTTAAATGGACTCCAATATGAAGTATTCAGCAATTCAAACAAATGAACCCTTCTGGAGGGAACATTGGCATCTGATCATCTTGTAGTGCATACAATGGTAGGTCCTCATGGACCTTGAACGTTTTTCGGATTTCACCAAGGCCCGACTTAGAAAGCGACTTTTCTTCAAAAAAAATTGAGTCCCCTGGCCAAAGTCTCATCATCAAGATGGTGTTGGTAAGCCATGACAAAGATGAACACGGCAGAATATCTAAAAACAAGAAAATGGAAGAGTCAATCTCTGCATAAAGGAGGATCTAAATAGGGTTTGGTTTCCCGCCTCTTCTCCACTGAACCGATGCACACTTAATTAATTAAGTGTGTGGCTTAAGCAAACGATTCAGACTCGATCATCATGAGCAGTCTTTTCAAGAAGTGACTTAGTGGACCGACGTGATGGTCCACTAATTTAGGGAGAGTAGCTGATGCTACACCAAAATTGTCTCTCTTCTACACTCGACATGTGTCATGATGATCTTGATAAAAAAAATAGGCCCAAGCGTCAGCCCGACACTAATCTGACCCAAGCGGTTCCAAGCCCGCACAATGCAGTCCGCCAGACAGACCCGAAATCATTACAACCTATTAATCCCACGCGTCTCACAACTATCCTCAATACCCGTAAGCCCTGCTAAGGCAAGTATCTTGAGGATCAGCTTCGGACAGGCAAGACAACAACACTTTGCTTCCAACTAGTAAGCCGATTCCAGAGTATGTATCACATAAGGAGACTTCTATCTATGAACTACTCTCGAATTGAGAACCCGTGTATCTAGGAACACAAGGATAGGGAAACTCTTCTTCATAGCACAACTCCTAATTTGATAAGGATCTCCACGAAGATCTTTTTCCCTAAACTATGCCATCGATGGCCTGGTTGAACCAGGACTACAACACTATAAATAAGACATGAGGTTGGTAAGCTAAGGTACGCTACAAATTTTCCGTTTACAACATTACGCCTTCCTCATATCCCTGTCTGACTTTAGCATCGGAGTGCCATCGGCCACCACAACAGTGGTCTGTGGCTCACGTGCGTTCCTTGTGCAGGTCTGCAGGTTTACAAGTCAAGGTCAGAGCAAGGAGCGAAAAACAACTGCATCAGTATTATTATCTTATTATTCCTTGATTGAATACAAGCTTATATAAGCTGGCTTCTACCTGACCTTGTAGAAACGTGAAACTTAAAACTTGTTATACAAAATAAAGTCTTATATTGACTTTCCTATTCTAACTTTTCTATTTTTGTATTTTCCTTCTTGTAGAGGTGAATCAATCTTGAACTTGGGCTTGACTATGTTGAGTGCAAGCCTTACATGTTCTAAACACCCCCTTAAGTTGGACAAACATATGTAATGTGCAGCTTGGAGGAAATCTTGAATTCCAATTTGGGGAAGATGAGTGAATGTGAAATCATGATTATTAAGTAAAGCTGCTAATGGTTCAACTCGAGTTAGTATGACTGCCACATTCTAGTCATTCGGGTATGAATCATGAATGTCGAGTAAAATGGCTGATGGTTCGACTCGAGTTAGCATGACTGTCAAATTCTGCAAAATTCTGGATAATTCAGGTATGAAGCAATCATGACTGTCAACTAAAACAGCTAATTGTTCGACTCGAGTCAACATGACTGTCAAATTATGTAATTTTGGTATGAAGAAATCATGACTGTCGTGTGAACGGCTAATGGTTCGACTCGAGTCAGCATGATTCTTCCTCAGCGAGAAGGTTGAAATAATTGCTCAGCATTCGTGCCGAATCCTGGTATTACTTAGCATTGGTGCTGGTATTTTTTTTTTAGAAAGAGACACGTGAAGGGTTTATGATCTATGGTGTGTATTAAGCTAAAAGTGGATTTGAGGCAGGAACATGATTATGGTTGAATTTGTTGTTCTTGACGATGTTTTTGTTGCTGTTGAGGATCTGAAACACCACTAAGTTGTTGTTGTCGATTGATTGAGGCAGACTATTGTTGATGTCCTCCCTTTCCCTCCTCTTACATTTATCGGTCAAAGTGTGTAGTCATCGAAGGCGAGGAAGAGCTTGAATCCCCGAAGTCTTAGGTCAACAAAGGAAGTTGCTCTAGTACCATGTAAAGAAAATAAATGGAGAATTGTATTATTGTCTTATTATTCTTTGACTGAATACATGCTTATATAAGCTGACTTCTACCTAACCTTGTAGAAGCAGGAAACTTAAAAACTTGTTATACAAAATAGAGTCTTATATTGATTTTCCCAGTGTTCTAAAAATCGGCCTAGGCGGCCGCCTAGGCGCTAGAAGGTGGAAAACCGCCCAGATTAATGGCTGGGCGGGTAGTCTGGGCGGTTCTGGGCAGTCTGGGCGGGTCTAGGCGGGTCTGGGCAGGATCTAGGCGGGGTCTAGGCGGTCTGGGCGATTTTTTTTATTTTTTATTTTTTTTATTTATTATTATTTTTTTTAATAAGGCTGATTGTGTTCTTATTTTATTTTCTTTCCTATTTTTTAGAAATAAACTATTTAATTTTTTTTTATTCAGTATATGTCTAAATGTAGCAAATGATGATTACTTAATGGAATTCTCAAAGGATCTGCCGGTACCAATTTTACTAATGTAGATTTTATCAAACATAACTGAGGTTATTCATGCAATTTGAAGAAAAATAAAAGAGTACACAAATTCAAATTTATATAAAGTACCCATCATGACCAACTTCAGTCATTTGAGTTTTAATAAATTTTGTTCACGATTGTTAATTTTTCATGTTTTTAAATTTTGCATATGTATATTGGCATTAAATTGGATGTAATTGATAAGGTATTATGCTTAACTTTTGTAAATTATTAAAGTAATAATACAAAACCTAAGACCGCCTAGGTGCCGCCTAGGCCCCTGGGCGCTAGGCACCTGCTCGCCGCCCGCCCAGCGCCTAGCGATTTTTAGAACACTGGATTTTCCTATTTTGAGTTTACTTCTTTAACTATTCTGACTTTCTTATTTAAACATTTTTATTCTTATACTTTCCTTCTTGTAAAGGTGAATCAATCTTAGACTTGGGCTTGACTATGTTGAATGCAAACCCTACATATTCTAACAAAGACACCGAACGAGTCCCCATTGGCTTACATAATCATTGGGTGAAAATATTCACTACAACAATTAAGGCATTTTTCAAGAAAAAATTCCTTGAAAAAATCAATTTTTTGTTGAAAAAATACATTTAATAGAGAAAAGAATCATTACCAGGTTCGTGGAGGCACCCCCGTAGCTAAAGGTTTTTATCAAGGAATTTATTTTTGTTGGTAAAACGGATGATAAGTTAAGGAAACATGGTGTTGGTAATACTGACAACTACCAAAGAAATTCGTTGGTAAAAGTTAAACATCTTTACCAACAAATTGTTTTGTTGCAAAAATAAAACTTATAATTACCTATGATTTTTTTCTCAAAAAAAAACTTAGAATCATTAAGGAAAATTGTTGTGGGAAAAAACAACTATCTTTATTATAGAACTTTTTTGTTGGTAAAATGCATGTATATCAACGAAAGTTGTCACAAGTACCATTAACAATTACCAAGGAAATTATTTCCAATGAAAAAACCATATGTATATGACGGTGCAAATTAGGTTCAAACTCCTGACCTGTTGTAAAATCTATTGCAATCTTTGCAAGTTGAGCTATTTTAATAATTGTGTTGTGTGAAGTAACTATATAGCTTATTAAATCAAATTACTCTTTTTTGTAATAAAAAAAATCATTGTTACTTACATAATAGGGAGCAATAAATAATATTTTGTCACTATAAATTCGAACTAAATATTTTAACGACTATAAGTTTTATGTGAAATATTTACCATTTTTAGCAATGAAGAGAAATCCACAATAACACCATTATAATTAGCAACGAAATACTAATAACATTTAATTGCTAGATATGTTATTGAAATTAGTTATATCCCCAATGAAATAAAATTAAATTATTGTAAATAAGAAAACGAGCCTTAGAAAGAAAAAAATCATGAAAATTTTTATCAATCTTTAGCAATGAAAAATTGTTGCCTATAATATTTTAATTAGCAATAAAATAATATTTCATTGTCAAATAAATGTTTTTCGATTTTTCAGATGACATAATATCATTGTTACTAATAAAAAATTTTAACAAAATATATTTTGACACTGTAAAGAAGTTTGAAGATTTAAATATAAATAAATTTCGTGGAAAAAAAATTCTATAAGTAACCAATCAAATCGTTATCTCATTCTTCTCTTTTCTTTTTTCCCAATTGATCATTCTTCTACTAAACCTGAATAAAGAAGGTTTTGTAAAAAATATCATAATTGTTTTTTCTATCTGAAAGCATGGGTGTTGGTCGATAATTGACTATTATCACTCAAGCTTGTTTCAAAAATCTAATTAAGTGTTTTCAGAAGAGTCTTTTTGCCTCGCATGTAATGCATATGACTCTAAAGCATAGCTAATTAATAGTCTATTTTTTATCTTTATAAAAGAATTTAATCTAATATAATTAGTATTTGAACTTAAAGCCCCAAATCAGACAACATTACTAAAGGCAAGGCTTTTGTCAACGAAATTTTTTCCCTTTGAAAAAAAATACACTTTTGGTTGGGAAAATTTTGTACCAACAAAAAATTTGTCCTGGGGTTCCTTGAATTATCCTTGTACAATATTTTTGCAACGAAATAAAAATAATTTCCAATAAATAAATTTGTTGTCACATAGTTCAACAATTTCTATAGAAACAATAATGAATTAATAAGCTTTATTGAGAAATAAATTTTCATGGAAATGATTATTGATTTTTAACAAGGAAACAAGTTGTTACCAATAAGGTTGTAATTACCACCAAAATTTTATTTCCTTGCTGTAGAGATATTATTAAAATGAATATTGTTACTTACAAAAATTTTGTTGCCAATAGTATACCAATAAGGTTTTGCAACCAGGATGATGTGACATCGTCAGATGAGGTTTTTACAACCTCGAGATACACATAAACATTTTGTGGATTTAATCATTCTTTCGAGATCACGCCACATTACCCTGGTTGCAAAACATGGTTACAAAAACCTGGTTTCCTAGCATTTTTGAAAATAGTTAGTGAGCTTTAAAGATAAATAGATTTTCATGAAATTAGTTATCACTTTTTACCAGCGAAAACAATTTGTTACAAACAAAGTTATAATTACCAACAATTTTTTTAACTTGCTACAAAAATTTCATTAAAAAAATTATTGTTTCCAACAAAATAAAAAAAAGTTGCCAATAGTGCAACAATTTTCAACGAAATATTACTTTGTTGCTATAAATTAGTAAACGAACTTTAACAAGAAAAAAACTAATGGAAAAAATTATCTTTCATTATCAATGAATCAATCATTACTAATAATGTGATATTATCTAGGAAAACATATTTCCCTACTAAAAAAATGAATAAGTGTTAATATTCCGTTCACAAGAAAAGTAATTTATTGTTAAAATTAGTCTTCTTTAGCAACAAAATATTTCATTTCAGATAATTCCATAATTACCAAGGAACTAGTATTTTGTGGCCATAAAAAATATTTTGTTGTTAAATCAATTTTGCGGGAAATTAGTTTTGGAGGGAATGCTTCCCACCACCTATTTAACAAGGAAAGTTTTCAACAAAATATATTTTGTTGGAAAAAAGTAACAAGTTTATGGCCTTTTCAAAGAAAATTTTTTTCATTGACAATGATACCATATTAACAAGGAAATTAATTTTTGTAGAAAAAAATTTGTTGGTAAATGAAAGATTTCTTGTAGTGATTCTTGCGGAAGCTCCAATAACTCCACCCACAGTGGAGCCAACTCAGGATAAGTCCGAAGATTGGGTCCTTGATGCCATTGAAAAATTTTAAACCAGGCCCCTCGGATTGTAAGCGAATCTTATGATAGCGCCTTTTTCACCTCCAACACCGATTGCGGTCTCATAATAACATGCCTTGGATCAAGTAGACCCATGGTGAACTCACTCATAACTCCCGAAAACCTGTAAATTGAGTCCCTAATCGCATCTAGCAACGGGCGAAAATTGTAAAACCACGACATGCGGTTGGCGAAATATGCATCTCCCCTCATGACATCTAAATTTGAGACAAATAGAGACGGCTTTTGTTCTTTCCTAAAACTTGTAGTCTGTAGGTTTTTCATTCGCAAGGTCGTCTTTAAACGCCCCCAAAACTTGCGCGAATGAAAGAATGATTGCATGCTGCCCGTCGACGCTCCTCCCAGCCTGACAAAGGTTGAGATGCCATTGCACGCTGATTGTGCCGCCATGGCGAAGAAGCCGAACCCTAAGCCTGAACGACTTAGATTTAGAAACTGCCATTTGAACACGGGAATTGAGGCATGAAAGAAAACTAGATCAAAATACACCCAAATCGCCTTTCCTAACTTGGAACAAAATTATAATATTCGATATTACTTGGATCATCTTCACCATAACAAGCTCAAGGAAGGCAAATAGCTAGGTTGTTTAGATTAACTAGTGTGTAGATTAAACGTCAGCACTTTATAGAGTAATATGCATCCTATATCTGGTTTAGTGCTAGTTAAAAGCTAAAACTAATGGCATGGAGAAAAGTCTACTTAAGCATGAAGACTAAGACTGTTTGGGATCAAGATTTTTTCTCTCAAAACTTGTATTGCCTGTAATTACTTCATTGACACCAGCCAAAAATGATGACATCTAGTTATTTATTTGAGTAAGTCTAGTCAGCCATGTTTGCTGGGTCTTTTTTTTTTTGCTTTTTTACACTTTTTACCCCTTTTCTTTAAAACACAACCACAAACACCACTTATAAAATGGGTGAAATTGTAAAAAAGCAAAAAAAAAAAAAAGCGCAAAAGAGACTAGCAAACAAAGTTAGCTAGAATTGTTGTATTTATATTTCATTATGGTTTACAAGTTTGAAAGCTATGCATAACATACTTTTTCTTTAACTAGTTTTTATCTGGCCTTCAATATACACAAGTTAGTAATGATGCACAATATTTGATCAAGACTATTGTCAAATGAATGAAACAGCTAGCTTGTTTAGTCAATGCTCAATTAAACACGTAACTCTCCATTTCTACTCAATCCAAGTTTCCGACAATTTGAATATAAAATAAACCGCACATAAGTTATGTACTAGTAGTTTTACTTACCATTGGCATGTTAGGGCAACCAACATTTACTAATATTTGTATGAAATCGTGAATAGAGTCCGTCTAACTTCATTTCTTGAACACTTCACTTCTTTCTACAAAATCAGAAACGTGTTCTACAAGAAAACATAGAGACTGGAAAACTACACAATACAAGAAACCGTAGGTGATGATAGACATTTAGATTCACAAGGGAAGAAAAAAGGGTTTTAGCTTGCTTGCTTGCTATGTGCACAAAGACATTGTTAAACCTAACATCCTGACCAAAACATTGCTTGTCGTGGTTAATATGATGGTGGACGAGGCGGAGGAACCCAGTACACGTCTTGGGGCATCTGACCGTTCGGTAGAAGATTAGGTGGCAAACTGTAATTCGGCATTGTAGTTGATGGATCAGGTAGATTGTTTCCTTGGGACGCTGGAACATTTGTTGTTCCGGCATTCACACCAGTGGATTCAGGCAATTGTGTTGCCTCTTCCTCCACAGGGAGCCGCTCGAATGATGCATTGGAGAATGTAGCAGCAATCACCATTACTGGCCCACTCGCAACGAGTGGACCAGCTACACTCCCACCCACCACCTGACCCTGACCGCCAGCTAAGTAGACGGTGAGCGCAGGTGGTGGTGGAGCTGGTGCAGGCAGAAACGCACCAGACAGTGACAGTATCTCAAATCTTCCGTGCAATGTAACCACTGCAGCCGGTGCAGCTGGCTGCCGGAGTGTCACATTCGTGACAACCCCATTCCCACTCAGAATCGAAACCCCTTGCTGCCTCTTCCTTGCAAAATTTGATATGCTTTCAATAATATCATTCCCAGTGCTGATCTCCAAAACATGGCTCCGCAACGCATTAGGACTTTCTCTTGTGACAATTATTGGGGGTTTTGGCTTGTTCTTAGACCCCGGTGGACGCCCGCGAGGCCTCCGTCCTCCTTTGCTGCTTCCGCCACTACCTCCTTCCACTATTTCTTGACCAGCATCAGCTTCATCTTCATTGTTGTTAGTGTTGCTGCCACTGCTGTTAGTGCTAGTAGGAGCTTCCGGGTTCCGAAGCTGAAGCGATGATGGCGGTGTCAAAGCTCCCGGTTCGACCGTTCCCATCCCTACATTCTCCGTCCACCACCTGTTCGCCAGCTCTTCTAGCTGAATTAAATGATAAACAGATGATATAGACTGATTCAGATAGTTAGTAGCTGTAGCACAAAGAAGAAAAGTAAACAAACAAAAAAAAGAATACTCACTGTTTTTTCAGTAATTTATTATACGTAAAAGAAGGGTGTGGGGTTGGGTGTTTATGTTTTGTTATAGAGAGTACCTGTAGTGAACTTGGGTTCTTGCTTGGCTTTCCAGATAAGGGAAGTAGAGAGGATGAAATCTGTTTGTTTCGTTGAGGTGGTACTATATATAATAAGTACGACTTTTGGTGATGATGGGGCGAGTGTGAGAGGGGAGAATTGGGTGTACTTGGTGTCAGGGGAAATCAGAGTAGGAGGAGATCATTGTTGTGTGTGGGTCTTTATCACTCTATGAACATAGAAGATGTGTAAAATACCAGATGAATAAAGGGGGGTGATGGGGTGTGAAATAGTGTGGTGAGGTATTGTGGGGGAGTGGGAAAATGTCATTATCACAAGTTCCGACATGGGTATCGAATGGAATGCAGTGAGTGTCGGAAACATCATTTGTCTCCTACTTTTTACCATTATTTTGTTCATCACTAGCTATTTTCCACCATGCACACCAACCATTTGATGAGAATAGAGATTCGTAATCACTAACTTTTGGGCAATCTATCACCCCATTTCATGGCAAATATGGTCAATAATTCTCTCTTTTTAAAGTGATGACCTACACTACATCGATAAACGTATTCTCATTTCTCTCCAAGACATTGGAGTTTGAGATTGTGTGTTTGCCAGATAGTATTCTCATTTCATACTGAGACAACATGCTACCAGTATGTATAAATTAGGAACCCGTCTAAATAGCGAGGAAACCAGCGAGGGAAGGGGTGCAACCCTCCACCTCCTCAGAATACGCGAAAACACGCATTTTGAGGGAGATGGAGGGCTGTATTCCTCCCCTCACTGGTTTCCTCACCAATTAGAATTCCCGATAAATTAGTCAACAATAATATGGAGTAGAATGTGTTTGATTATAGATAATCAATAATTAATTGGTAACTTCTAGCTAAAATGGGTGCGAATCATCAATCATGTCATGTTTAGATGTGACAAGAAAGAAACCAACACAATAGAATACTTGTCATTTTATTATTGCCCTTGCAAAAGAAAAGAGTATAATGTTTGATTGTTCTTCTTACTAAATTGGAGTTGAGATTGTTATACTTTACTCTATTAGATACAGTGACCGATGAATTGATTTCTTCGTAAAACATTGTCTTTAATTTCATCTAGGAATTTATCAGCAATCTTTATGGCTCTAGAGATTGGTGTGATCATTCCATGATCAATCTTGTGGCCAAGAAAACGTACATTTGTTTGAAATAGATCAATTTTGGTCGGAGATAAAACCAAACAACTTTCTTTGATGAGTTTGTAAAATTTACACAAATGTTTCCAGTGATCATCAATGGATGAGGAGAAGATAAGTATATCATCGATATACACGATTGAGAAGTGAGAAAAATGAGTGAAGATATTATTCATGATATTCTGAAATTCACTCGGGGCATTTTTGAGACCGAAAGACATAACATTCCATTCATAGTGTCCAAATGGAACATTGAATGATGTTTTGTATCTATCATGAGGATGAATCTGAATTTGCCAAAATCCAGATTTGAGGTCAAATTTTGAGAAAACTCTTGCATAGTGAAGTTTATTAATAAGATCTCTGTGATTGGGTATGGGATACCTAATCCATTGTAAGACCTTATTTAGAGGTTTGTAGTTGATGACAAGGCGAGGAGATCCTCATTTGAGTTCAGCGGCTTTTCTGTCACAAAAGAAAGAGAGATGAGTAAGAGAAGAAATGTTATCAACCAAGCACCGCCTGACTGAATACAGGGGAAGTTTGGTAAACCTGAAGTGAGTCTTTCGCATTAAGTACGGAGATTGGCTAGCTTGCTTGTTGTCTAAGCCCGGGGTAGGAGAGTAGTGCTTTCTATTCGAGAGTAAAGTCAGGAAAGAATCCCAAATCATAATACACGAAAATTATTGTAGACACTTCGAGAAATAGTGGCATAATTTAGGAAGTCGTGTCATGAATGCTTACCATTGCATGTATATATATGTACAAGATGGTGAATAAAAATGACTCAGAGAATAAATTTAATTAAGTGAATGATATCTAATAAAAGAATGATACAGGGAAATGTCATTAGATAAAGATAACCTTGTTGTATGTAGATATAGAGTTCCTTTACAGAGATGAGATTAGAAGTTAGATGGAGCATGAGATAGACTTGGTTATGCTTTTCTTAAATTACAACACGTTATCATCATGAAGCTCCAATTAGAAGCTCCGACCAATTGAGCGATACATTCTAAAAGTCTTGAAGTTTCTGAAAACTTGATATGCGACCTATTAATATCATACTATTTATTTATATGCAAATTTAGACACTGATATTTATAAAAAAAAATTAACAAAAAAAAAATTTGAAAGATTTACTTTGCTAGACACAATTATTTACATGAAAATCTCTAACGAGTTTACTTTGCCTAAAGCAAAACCGTGAAATAATTACTCAATACAAGTTAGATTTGAACAATCTCTGCAACTGTTAATTTTCTAACAACGGAATTTGACATGAAAGATTAACGATAAACAACTGTTGTCTCGGCCTACAAATCGAGTAAAGTACTAGTAGAATATTGGTCCATCTATCAAGGTATATTGACAAGATGTTAAAACATGGTCGTCCAATCTTTAGATCTCAAGGGAGCTAGACTCGTATCAACCAATTAAAAGTTACTCAGTCCGAAAGTACCATATCTGAGTATTATTGGTGCATTGTTATATTTGACACCAAGTGCATAACATTATATAGTATTTTTTGTGCATTTACTAGCAAGGTATACTTTTGCACATACTTATATAAATATCGGCATGACATTCACATATATCTTCGCAGGATCATTGATAAGAGTTTATTCATGCGCTTTAATTAACAATTCCCACCTAGTTGACTATGACGATTCAGGTTTTCTTTTTGACTCTTATAAGGGTTGCTCACAGGAAGGTTTTGTATTTATGAGTAATAGAGCAACTATTTCTTAGAGTTCTATTAACAAACTTACTAGTTTGACAACTATAATGTATGACGACAATGTTGTAAGTATTGTTCTAATGCAAGAAGACTTCATCAAAGGAGAATGAACAAAACACATTCTAATAAAATTCTTTTACCGACACGAGCTTCAGAAGAACCATGTGATTGAAGTCGAACAAATTCAGTATAGTGACAACCTTGTAGATCTCTTTATGAAATTGGTTTAGTGTCGACTTAATCATCTAAGTAATTCAAGTTCTACTACCATAAAGGGGAGTCATTATCAGGGGGAGTATCCAGAAGTATACCCCCAAGTGTGCATCAATAAGTATGTTTCGAAATCATATAGAAATAAGTTATATTCGATTTATGCGCGTTCTACTCTTTTTCCTTCGACAAGGTTTTTCCCAATGGCTTTTCTTGTCAAGGTTTTAATGAAACAATATTATGCGCATAGAGCATCCTAAAGTATGCAAAAGTGGTGGTTGTATTTTTTTTCCTTCAACGTGGTTTTATCCTACTTAGTTTTCATGTCAAGGTTTTAACGAGGCAGCAACGAGACAACAATGGTGGTAATACCAGAGTAGTCAAAGTCATGGCGTTTCACTGCTTAAAGCCAAAAGCCAGATCACTACTCTAAAGCATAAAAATGCCTGAAGCGCCCATAGCAGTGGCTTCATGTTACAAAGTGTCTCCAATTTTTTTTTTCGAGTTCTCTTACTGATTTTCTCTTATTTTGGTCGTGAAAAATTGTTAAGGGAGAGGGAAGGAAAAAGAATAAAAATTGAGAAGAGATGTCGAGATTTTAGGCGAAGAAACTAGCCGGATTGCTCGATCGCATGCGGAATGGGAAGAGGAAGACGATGAACAATACACAATTATCTTATTGATTTCCTCTAATTTTGGTCAGAAAAAAATAACGGAAAGGGAGAGGGAAGGAATAGGAATAGAAAGGAAAAATAAAGGAAAAGATTTTAGGTGGAGAAACTAGATTGCTCGGACGCAGGCGGAGGGGGGGGGGGGAGAAAGACGATGAACAAAATTTGGTCGGAAATGGACATGGAAGGAATAGGAATAGAAAGGAAGACGAGGGGAGATGATTTTAGGTAGAGAAACTCGTCAAATTGCTAAAACGCAGGCGGAGGAAGATGATGAACAGTACGGACAGGGAGAAGGAAATTTGTTTTAAACTTGAGTGGCTATTCGCACCCATAGTATTTCTAAGGGAAATTTCCTAGAAATTAAAAAAAAAAAATTAATTTTAAATTCAATTAACATTAACACTATGTAATTAATATAGAATTAAGGAAATCATGGTTTTAATTTTTCAGAGCACATACTTCCATTATGCATTTTAAAAATATAATATGAATTGTTTTTTAAGGGTCGCTTTACTTGCGTAAAGTCACCGCTTTACGTTTCGCTTTTTGACTACCTTGGGTAATACAATCTTCATTGCATAAATGATATACTCATGTACTCTAGAAGATACCTGAGTTTGAATGCCAATTTTAGAAATCGTAGCATGGTAATAGACTAAGACGGTTTACAATTTCATCCATTTGTTGTGATTATCAAAGGAGCATTCCATAAGAGAGTTCTGATTTTTTCAAAGAGTTTAGACAATTTGCACGTTGTACTCTTTTTCCTTCACTGAGATTTTGTCCCACTGGATTTTTCTAGCAAGTTTCTCATAATGCAACATATTGTGCATCCAACAAGACTTCAAGGGAGAGACAACATACGGTGAACATCCAAGGGGGATTATTGTAGACACTTTTAGAAAATAGTGGATGTCCACCTTCATTATTTGAGGTGGCATAGTTTAGGATGTCATGAATGCTTACCACCTCATGTTTTCATTGCATGTATATATATGTACAAAATGGTGAATGAAAATTGATGTAGTCGATGCCTACTCTCCTTCATCGCTGCTTACCTAGACCTACACAAGTAGCACACGTGAGCTAAGGATCACCATGTGGCGGCCGATGGCACTCCGATGCTTAAGTTAGATAATACTTAGGAGAGGCTTAAAGCTGTAAATTGGTATTTTGTAGCGTATCTTAAGTTCATTGACCTTATCTCCCTTTTATAGTGTGAGAGTCCTTGTTCGGATAGGCCTTTAGTGGCATAGTCTGGGGAAAGAGATCTTGCTAGAGATTTTTTCCTAGTTGGTAGCTGTCCATGTGGGATAGTTTTCCTACAGGTTTTGTGCTCCTAGATCTGTGGGAGAAGTTTCTTTCACTAAGTATTGTCCATGCAAGGAAGTTTCTTTGCGCGACTTATACTATAGTATTTGTTTCCTAGTAAAAACCAATGTGTGCAGGCCTACCTATCTTGGGTCGATCCCCAAATACTTGTTTTATCAGGGTTTACTCTTTCCTTATCAGGGCTTATGAGAATTGGGCTTGACCGCGTGACGTGTGGGCTTATGAGAATTTGGGTCTAATGTTATGAAATCAGCCAATAGTGGGCTTAATGTTGTTTGGGCCTCACTGGATTGAGCATGCATTCAAGTTTTTTTTTTTATTTTTACTTTTCTGTTGACGGGTTTATCATGACACGTGTACGGTGCTGATCAGAGGACGGTTTGGTGTATCATCAGCTACTCCCTCCCAAGTTAGTGGGTCATCATATCGATCCACTAAGTCGCTTTGATAGAATATATACAGTCGTGATGATTGAACCTGAAACGTTGTCTCGAGCGGAGCACGTCATTCAATTAGTTCGTGATCGTTCAATAAGGAAAGGGGGCGCGACTGCTTGTGGCTTATATAAGCAGCCGCTTCTGCGATGGGGAGTTTCTTTTTTTGCATCTCTTCTGCCTCCTTTCTAATTTTTCTTCTTTGTGTTCTTTGCTGCAATTCCTTTTAAAAGTTAACACTTTCTTTTCAGGGCTGATAACATCGAACTTATCCCTATATAGAATATGCTTTATGGCTATTATAACGACTCGATACACAGAGTACTATATTGTCCGCTTGGGCCCCAGGCCCGCATGGCTTTAAAACACGAGTACTTTGTAGATCCAAACTCGTACATATATGGTACATCACCTTCCCGCACCCAAGCGATGTGGGACTTTGATCTCCTCTTTGTAGCTTGCCAACCCTCTTTGGATCCATGGGCTCTTGGGCTTCTCCCTCACCCCCCTCAAATCTGTCCACATTAGGGTATCACAGTCCACCCCCTTAGGAGCCCAATATCCTCATTGGCACACATTCGGTTGGGTTAGGCTCTAATATTATTCTGTAACGACCCGATCCACAGAGTAATATATTGTCTGCTTTGGGCCAAAGGCCCGCACGACTTTAAAACGCGTAGTACTTTGTAGATCAAAACTTATACATATATAGTACATCACCTTCCCGCACTCAGGCGATGAGAAACTATGATCTCCCATTTGTAGCTTGCCAACCCTCTTGGGATCCATTGGCTGTTGGGCTTCTCCCTCGCCCTCCCCCTCAGGCCCACCCACACAAGGGTATCACACCTACCATAGTTTTTACCGGGATTAGAAGGGGTCTGATTTGGATAATCTTCGTGAGGACTATCGGATTCTTGAAGACCCGGAGCTTACTCCATTGAGTGCTACTCATAGGTCGTTGACCCCCCCGCAAGAGTTCATAGCCTTGCACAAAAGCATGTTCTAGGTTTGGCTTCGCTTTCCACTTTCGGAGGATATTTGGCATTTCCTAGCGCACCTTAGTATTCCCTCTGCTCAAATGGTGCCAAATGAATTTAGGACCTTGATCGGTGGCCTTATCAGGGCCAAGGATGTTGACCTCCTGTTAACTCCGTTGAAACTTCACTTGCTGACTTTTCCTCGGCTAAATGCTCATGGAGTCTGTTGGTTGAGCACTCTGAAGTGCTTGGGCTCCCTGTCTAATGACTTCAAGTTTTGGCAAAAGTATTTTTTCTGGCTTCTTATAATTCCCCGTACTTCAAGGTGGACAGGCGGTTGCTTGTCAGATACTTCAAATTTGATCTCAGTTAGTGTAATGCCCTTCATCATTTTTTACTTCTATGTGCCTTCGCAGAAACTGACATGTTGTATTGCTATTTTGTGCAGGTAAATTCATGACTCCAATTCTTACTGAGGAGGTGGAATCAATGAGGAGGGCGTTTAATGAGTTACTTTCGATTGTTGTTGAGGAGGTCATAGCTTCGGACGACGTTGTGCAGAGCGGACTGCTCAGATACTTCCACGTAGGCCCTATTGTGCCTAGGTTATCACCGAGGGAGACTGGTAGTGGTCGTTCCAAGATAAGGAGGCTCACAATACCAAACCCTTCGAAGCAAGCTTAGTTTGAGGCAGCCATGCTGCCCATTGGTCGTCTGAAGAGAAAATGAGCTAGCAGCAAAGTTGATTCTTCATCTAAACTGATCTCGCAAGAGCAGGAAGTGACAATCACAGAGTCTGCGCCCAGTCAATCCACTAAAGAGATGGTTCCGGGGGAGTGGAGTGTCTGTCTGGAGACTCCCGCTTCTTTAGTTGTATTGGAAGGGAATTGTTTAGAACCGGTTGATTTCGACAAAGTCAATGCTACCCCTGATGATCTTCGGCCCGTTGAGCCTGTTACCCTTGGAAGCATATCTTCTCTCCCACCCCTAGAGAGCATCAGGCTCATCTTCCAGTTGAGAAGGCTTTGGATGTGGAGCTAGTGTCTCCCAAAAGTCCCTTGACGTTGTTTATTAAGGGTATCTACACCCAGACACTCATAATACAGTTCATGCTTTGGAGGGGACTTTTTTTGAGCTTTGTAGGTAGTACTCGGACACGCTCTATAGGTAAGACCTCTTAAGTAAGTAGCTGGAGGGGATGGTGGGCTAGGTGCAGTCTCAAGAGTCTGAGTTGGCTGCTTTTCATCTTGAGTTTGAATTAGAGCTAGCCGGCGGGTTGCGGTCGCGCTGGCTTAGTTGAGTTCGCTGAGAGAGCAATTGGTGGAAGAGAAATATCATGTGCTACACTCCCGCGTAGACTATCGAAGGCGGAAGCAAGTTTAGCGGAGTCCAAGGCTCGCCGCGTAACTTTAGAATCTTCTGATATCGCTCGTGGTAGGCTAGAATTGCTTGGACTATTTGAAGAAGAGAATCCCCATGTGGAGCTTGACTTTGATCGATACAAGAAGGTTGCATTTTGGAAGATTGACGAGGCAAAAGTCTCTGATCCTGCATCTCCATCCGACACCTCAAGACCGGCTTCAAACAATGTTGTTTTATCTCTTGTAGTTCCTTTTGATGTAATTGGCTCTTCGGCCTTGAGAGAAAGCTCTCCAAAGCAGTTGTAACTTTTGAAGTATGACTTAAAGAAAGTTTATCAAGTAGTGTTTTGTATATGTACCTTTTATAGCTAATATGTGTTATCGTGCCATTACGCCAGTCTGCTGTCTGCATGCTAGATTCTGATGTGTTTGCACTTCTCTTTCTTCAACCCATTTTGACTTTCTTAAGTACTGAGTCGTAGCTTTGGTCTTGATCTATCATCAACAACTAAAGTTGACTAGTTATTGATCAGTCATGTCGACCATTGCTCGCGAGAGTACAATGATCCGAGCGAGCATATGTCAGGCTGTATGAGTGCTGACTATGCTCCCAATTTCAAACATAGTGCCATCTGTTATTCGTAGACTAGGTGTTAGAGCGATAAGGTTCGGTGACCATTTTCTACGAAAGGACAATGATCCTTGGCAAGCTGTCTTTATCAGGTTATATGAGCACTGAATAAGCTCCCACTTTCTAGTTCGTCGTCGTCCATTATGTTTGGACTAGGCTTTGAGTGAAAAGGTTCGGCGGTCATTATCTATAGTTGGACAATGATCCCTGGCATGCTGTCTTCACCAGGCTACATGAGCAGAGACTAAGCTCCCACTTTCTAGGTCATTGTCGCCCATTCTATTTGGACTAGGCTTCGAGCAAAAAGTCTAAGGACCATTATCTGTAGTTGGACAATTATCCCTGGCAAGCCGTCCTCATCAGGCTACATGAGTACTGACTAAGCTCTCACTTTCTATGCTATCGTCACCCGTTCTATTCGAACTAGGCTTCAAGCAAAAAGTTTGGTGATCATTATCTATAGTTGGACAATGATCACTTGTAAGCCATCCTCCCCAGGCTATATGAGCACTGAATAAGCTCCCACTTTCTAGGTCGTCGTTGCCGCTCTGTTCAGACTAGGATTCAAGCAAAAAGTTCGGCGATCATTATCTATAGTTGGACAATGATATCTGGCAAGCCGTCTTCACCAGGCTACATGAGCACTGACTAAGCTCCCACTTTTCTAGGCTGTTGATTCCCGTTCTATTCGGACTAGGATTCGAGCAAAATGTTCGTCGATCATTATCTATAATTGGACAATGATCCCTGACAAACCATCTTCACCAAGCTACATGAACACTGACTAAGCTCCCACTTTCTAAGCCGTTGTCACCCATTCTATTCGGATTAGGCTTCGAGCAAAAAGTTCGGCGATCAATTTCTATAGTTGGACAATGATCCCTAGCAAGCCGTCTTCACCAGGTTACATGAGCACTGACTAAGCTCCCACTTTCTAGGCCGCCGTCGCTCGGATTAGACTTCGGGCAATAAGTTTGGCAATCATTACCTATAGTTGGACAATGACCTTTGGCAAACCGTCATAATCAAGCATCAAGAACGCTGACTAGGCTACCACTTTCTAGGTCGTCGTAATCTGTTATTCGCAAACTAGGTTTCATCATCGGTCGCCACCGATTGACCTTTGGTCAGATTCGGTTACCATTATCTATATTAAGACAACGATCCTTGTGAGCCATCTCGATCAGGAATTAAAGTGCTGAATAAGCAGCCACCTTCTAAATCGTTGACACCCATTTAACGGACTTGGCATTAGAGCTAATTAGAGGCCATCGCTGCAAGCCAAAGCTGACAAGGCATTGGTCGAGTATGATAAGACCGACTCTGATGTCTTGGTTTATCTAATTCACTGAGTGGGTGGGAGTCGGGTAATGAAAGACTAATAGGTAGTAGTGGAATTTTTAGAAGAGGCAAATGTCCTTTATTGATAATATTTTTTAAGGTGTTCTACATTCCATGGCCGCATAAGGCTTTTACTGTCCATGTCTTCCAACCAATACGTCCCTAGCCTGTTGACTTTGGTTACTTTGTAGGGACCCTCCCAATTCGGCTTTAGTTTTCCTGCTCCCGGCTCTTTAGTGTTCTGCTAAGTCTTTCTGAGTACCCAGTCTCCCACTTTAAATTCTCGTGGCTTGACTTTCTTGTTGTAGTACTGAGCCATATTTTGTTGGTAGGTGGCTATTCTGGTAGAGGCATGATTTCTCCTTTCCTCGAGGAGATCTAAACTGACGCACAAAGTATCATTGTTGTCTTTTGGTCTGAATTCCTCAGTCTGGAATGTTGGTATTTTGAGTTCAACTGAGAACATTGCTTTTGACCCATAGGCTAGGGCAAAAGGTGTTTCTTCGGTAGGCGTCCTTTTGGTGGTTTGATACGCCAGAGTATCCCTAGTAGTGTCGAGATCCATTTTCCTTTAGCCGCGTCAAGTTTCCTTTTGAGTGCTTCCAAGATTGTTCTATTGGTGACTTTCGCCTTGTCGTTGGCTTGCGATGCCCTAGCAAGGAGAAGCGATGGTTGATGCCGAGGTTTTTGCATAATTTTTCGACCATGTTGCCTTCAAATTGGGTTCTGTTGTCACTGATTAGTGTCCTTGGAATACCAAACCTGCAGACGATAAACGCCCATATGAATTTCTCAATTTGATCCTGGCCTATCTTGGACAGGGGCTCAACTTCGACCCATTTAGTGAAGTAATCAACTGCTACAAGGAGGAACTTCTTATTGGTTGAGGCCAGGCGTGGTCCGACGATGTCCATCCCCCACTGTGCAAACGGCCATGGGCTGGTCATCAGAGTCAGGGGTTGAGCGGGCATGTGAATATACAGCGCGGACCTCTGGCACTTGTCACACTTGCAGACGATGTATTTCACATCTTGTTGCATTTGCAGCCAGTAGTACTCCAGAGTTAGGGCCTTATGTGCCAGGGTCCTCTCGCCTCGGTGGTTCTCACATATTCCATCATGGATTTCTCTAAGGACGTGATCCGTCTCCAAAAAGGTTAGGCATCTGAGAAAGGGACCCGTGGTTGACCTTCTATAGATAGAACTTGTCGTTCAAGAGGGTATACCGCGCTGCCCTATTTTTTCAGCTTTCTGGCCACTGACTTTTAGGCCGGGAGGGCCCCATTCTTGATGCACTTAATAATGGGATTCATCCAGCTTAGTTTGCTTCAATTGCGTAAAGCTATTGACCTCCTCTTTTCCCAGATTTGTCTACTATCGGAATTCGATGAGTCCATTAGCGGTCTTTGCAGTGGCTGAGGCTTGCCTGGCTAGTGCATCAATTTTTTCGTTGTCGTTTCATAGATACTACAGGAGTTCAAATTTTTTAATTGGCCAGCTGCGTTAGTGACCTTCTCGCGGTAGGCTATCATCCTTTGGTGTTTACTATTAAACTCCCTTTTAACCTGGTTGACTACCAGACGTGAGTCGCTGTAAGCGGTTAGCACAGTTACCTCGATTCCTTTTGCTAGCTTCATGTCGAACAAAGGGGCCTCGTATTCTGCCTCATTGTTCGAGGTCGGGAAACCAAATTTGATCGCCTTTTCCAAGATGAAACCACTCGGAGAGTGGAGTGTGATACCAGAACCGCTTCCTTTCAGTGTGGATGACCCATCACAGCACAGGATCCACCCTTGTTCATCTGGTCTCTGCTCTGAGCTATCTGGTTCTTGTTTCCCACCACTGTTAAATTCGACGATGAAGTATGGTAATGCTTGGGTTTTGATGGCCTTTCTTGGAGCGTATTTGATGTCAAATTGCCCCAGTTCCGCCGACCATTTAACCATCCTGCCAGATAATTTCGGCTTTTGCAATACTGTGCAAAGTGGGTGTTTGGTTTGAACTGTAATAGAATGGCCCTGAAAGTGGGTTGCAGCTTCTTATAAGAGGTGACCAACGCCAACGCTAGCTTCTCTTGATCCGGATAGTTTGTTTCGGCTTCCACAAAAGTTTTGCTGGCGTAGTACATTGGTCTCTGTACCCCCTTATCATTCTGTGCAAAAACTGAATTGACGGCTTGATCCGAGACATCTAGATACAAATAGAACATCTCTCGCGGGTTTGGTTTTGAGAGTAGCTTGGTACTCCCCATGTATGAATTTAGATTATAGAAGTCCTACTCGCACTCTTCATCCTAGTTGAAGTCTTTGCTTCCTCTGAGAATCTTGAAAAAGTGGAGGCATTGTCCGATGACTTGGAGAAAAACCTATGAAGTGTTGCCATCCTCCCGGTCAGGCTCTAAACTTGCCTAATGGAGGTAAGGGAGTTCATATCGAGAAAAGCCTGAATTTGCTTCTATTCATCTCTGATTCACTATGTAACCTAGGAACTTGCCTGACTCGACCCCAAACGTGCATTTTTATGGAGTTGGTTGAATGCTTCGGCGAGCTGTGGAGGATCTTGACCAACATGTCGTCTATAATGACCTCCATGTTCCTTCAAATTTGTTTTTCGAATATCCGGTTCACTAGCCGTTGGTATGTTGCACCCGCGTTCTTGAGGTCGAATGGCATCAACTGATAGTAGTATATCCCTCTTTCGCTTATGAAAGACGCTTTCTCTTGATCTGCATCGGTATCTAGTTATACCAGGAGTAGGCGTCCATGAAACTTAGGAGGTTGTGTCCCAACGTGGCATTTACAATTTAATCGATACAGTGGAAGTAAAAAGTTTTCCTTCGGGCACACTTTGTTTAAGTTGGTGTAGTCTACACAAACTCTCCACTTTTCATTTTTCTTTTGAACCAGGACGTTGTTCACTAGCTAATCTGGGTACCAAGACTCTTTGATCATGTCGGTACTAAGTAGCCTCTACACTTTTTCATTTATGATCTGGTTCCTCTCGAGGGCCACATGTCTTTTCTTCTATCTAACCGATTTTCGTGTTGGGTCTATAGTCAGTCGATGGGTGATTATGGAGGGGTCTATTCCGACCATATCCCATCTCATCCAGGCAAAAATGTCTTGATTCTGTCATAGTAGTGTTATCAGCTGTTTCGCAAATTTTTTGCTTAGGCGGGAGCCTATTTGGATGGTTCTGCTGTTACTAGGGCTGTCCAGATACACAGTCACTGGTTCCTCCTTGGGTTGACCGACGTTGGTTCTCCCCCCCCGGGCAGACAGGGGATTGCTCTTCTGGGAGGGGAAAGTCCTTGCTCAACACTGAACCCAAGCTTAGGGGCGCATCAGTCATGGACTAAATCTTTATTTGACGGCTATCGAGCCACTTCAATGTTGCATAGTGGCAGTCTCTAGCGGCTGACTGATTTCCTCGTATTGTGCCTATTTTTTGATTGATAGTTGATGATACACCAAACTGTCATTTGATTAGCACCATACATGTGTGATGATGATCTCGTCAACAGAACAAAGCAGGCCCGACTGCATGCTCAATCTAGCGAAGCCCAAACAACACATAGCCCATTATTTGCAGGATCTAGATAGTCGGATCCGAGTTGCAATAAGCCATTAACCCACACATCACGCGGTCAGGCCCAATATTCGTAAGACCTCTAAGACAAGTATCTGAGAAATCTACCCAAGACTGGCAGGCCAACAACACATTGGATTCGACTAGAAAAATAATATTAGAGTTAAAGTCGGGCAAGGAACCTTCCTTGCATGGACAACACTCAGAAGGGAAAACCTCTTTCGCAGATCTAGGAGCACGAATCGTATAGAAAAACTATCCCACATGGATAGCTCCCAATTAGGAAAGGATCTTCAGCAAAATCTTTTTCCCTAAACTACGCCATCAAAAGACTAGCCGAACAAGGACTCCTATACTATAAAATGGAAATAAGGTCGACAAACTTGAGGTACACTACATAATCCAAGTTTACAATTTTAAGCCTTATCTAACATAGGCATTGGAGTGCCATGCAGATCTAGGTAAGCATCGAGGAAGGAGAGCATGAATCGACTACATTAGTTTGGCGTCGTCCAAGGGGAACGACAAAGTTCTTTAGAAAAAATAATAGTATTAATCTTCACAGAAAACCATAAAGATGGTGACAACAAGGTCTCTCAACAATAGAGAAATGATGAAAACCTCGAAGCAACAGAGCGTCGCCCACTCCGGCACTACCGCAACCATGGGAGGAACCATCGCAAACCCCCGCACTGGCGGTAGCAACTGTAGACCCAAGGGTGAATCTATTTTCAACTCATATACAACAAATCTTGCAAACAATGAAGATACTGAAATCCATGAAACTGAAGCCGGATGAGACGTTGAGGGCATATGTCATGCGCTTCAATGATGAGTTGACTCTCGTCAACGATTGTAGCGATGCAACAACCATCGTAGCCTTCACTGACGGTCTGAGGAATGACAAGTTCTATAACTTCCTTACTTTGTACGGCGGACGGGCTGAAGGAAACGCAAAATTACATTGTTCTATACAAGAAGCTAACTGCCAAGAAAAATACGAAATCCGAGAAGAAAGCCTTCGTCCCAAGGGACAAGAATAAGGAAAATAGCGAGAAGCACGACAATGAAGTGTGTGTCCTGCAAGGAGTAAACTCGGAAACTGAACAGTCCAATTGGTCCTGAGAAATGTTACTCCGGGAATTGCAGACCAAGTCAGCCTATGAGGACCCAATGGACACATCACATTAACTCTCGAAGCCCTACCTTGCCACTAACTTTCATAGACAGGGACCTCCAGGGTGTATGCACCCCACATAACGATGCCCTGGTGATATTGATCTTCATAGGAAACTGGGAAGTGAGGAGGGCTTTAGTTGACACTGAAAGTTGTACGAACGTGTTGTTCCTAAACACGTTTCGCAACATGCAACCGAAGGAAGAAAACCTAAGCTCCTTGACAAATCCCCTGGTCAGATTCAGCAAAGAGAAGTACTTCCCAATGGGGATGATCAAATTAACAATAGTCGCGGGAGAACCACGACTCCAAAAAATAATCCTTCAAGAATTCATGGTTGTCGACGCATCGTCCACCTACACCATCATCCAAGGGAGGCCCTGACTTCACCAGATGGAGTCGGCGATATCCACTTTACACTAATGCGTCAAATACCCTATCAATCAGACAGTAGGCACCATATGAGGAAATCAACCAACTGCTAGAGACTGCCATTATGCAACATTGAAGTGACTCGACAGCCGTCAACTACAGATCGAGACCACGACTGACGCGTCCCTAAGCTCAGGTCCGGAGTTGAGCAAGGACTCTCCCCACCCAGATGATGAGGCCACTATCAGCCCAAGGGGAAGACCCAACATCGGTCAACCCGAAGAAGAACTGGTGATCGTGTATCTAGACAACCCTAGTAACAACAGAGCCATCCAGATAAACTCCCGCCTAAGCAAGGAGCTCACAGAACAATTGATAACATTGCTACAACAGAATCACGACATCTTCACTTGGATGATGAGGGATATGGTTGGAATAGACCCCTCCATAATCACCCATCGACTAACTGTAGACCCAGCACAAAAGTCGGTTAGAAAGAAGAAAATACATGTTGCTCCCGAGAGAAACCAGATCATAAATGAAGAAGTACAGAGGCTACTTAATGCCGACATGATCAAAGTGGCATGGTACCTAGACAGGTTGGTGAACATCGCTCTGGTTATAAAGAAAAACAGAAGAGCCTAACCGGGAGGGTAGCAACACTTAATAGGTTTATCTCCAAGTCATCTGAAAGTGCTTCCTCTTCTTCAAGATTCTTAGAGGAAGCAAGACATTCAGTTGGGACGAAGAGTGCGAGCAGGCATTGCAAAATCTAAATTCATACATGGGAAGTACCAAGCTACTCTCGAAACTAACCTGAGAGAGACACTTTATTTGTATCTAGCCATCTCAACAAGCCGCCAATTAAGCTCTTGTGCAGAATGATAAGGGGATACAGAGACCAGTGTACAATGCCGACAAAACTTTCGTTGAAGCCGAAGCAAACTATTCGGATCTAGAAAAGCTCGCTTTGGCGTTGGTCATCTCTTCCAGAAAGCTGAGGCCCATTCTATCACAGTTCTGACTAAACACCCACTTTGCACAGTGTTGCACAAGCCATAATAATCAGGCAGGATGGTCAAATGTTTTGTAGAACTAGGGTAGTTTGACATCAACTACGCTCCAAAAACAGCCATCAAAGCCCAAGCATTAGCAGACTTCATCGCCAAATTTACTAGTGGTGGAGAACATGAGTCGAACCGCTCGAAGCAAAGACCAAATAAACAAAGTTGGATCATGTGCTACGATGGGCCAACCACGTAGAAAGGAATAGGTGCCGGTATCACACTCTACTCTCCAAGTGGCTTTATCTTGGAAAAGGAAGTTAGGTTTGGTTTCCCAGCCTCGAATAATGAGGCAGAATACGAGTCCCTCTTATTCGGTATAAAGCTAACAAAAGGAATCAAGGTAATTGTGCTAACAGGTTATAGCGACTCACGTCTGGTAGTCAACTAGGTTAAAAAGGATTTTAACAGCAAAGACCCAAGGATAATAGCTTACTTCAAGAAGGTCAATAACGCAGCAGGCCAATTTAGAAAATTTGAACTCTTGCAGTGTCCGAGAAACGACAACAAAAGAGCCGATGCACTAGCCAGACACTCATCGAATTGCAAGAGCAGCCAATTCTAGAGGACGAGGAAGACAATGAGCTTTACACAATTGAAACGGATTCAAGCTGGATGAATCCCATTATTGAGTACAAAAAAATGGGGTCCTCCCGACCGAAAAATTAGAGGTCAGAAAACTGAAAAACAGGCCAGCGCGGTACACCCTTTTGAACGACAAACTCTATAGAAGGTCAGCCACGATCCCCTGCTCAAATGCCTAGCCTCCTGGGAGGCAAATTGCGTCCTTAGAGAAATCCATGATGGCATCTGCATGAATCACCCAGGTGATAGGACTTTGGTCCATAAGGTGCTGACTCTGGGGTACTACTAGAGGCAAATGCAGTAGGATGCAAAAGGCATTGTCCGCAAGTGTGATAAGTGCTAGAGGTTCACGCCGTATACTCACATGCCCACTCGACCCTTGACTCTGATGACCAGTCCATGGTTGTTTGTGTTATGGGGAATGGACATCGTCAGGTCGCTTCCAGCCTCAACCAATAAGAAGTTTCTCCTTGTAGCAATTGATTACTTCACTATATGGGTGGAAGTTGAGCCTTTTTCCAAGATAAGACATGACCAAATTGAAAAAGTCATATGGACGCCCATCATCTACAGTTTTGGTATTCCAAGGATACTAGTCAGCGATAACGAAACCAATTTGAACGCTGCAAGGTGGAGAAACTATGCAAAGACCTCGGCATCAATCACCATTTCTCATCGCAAGGGCATCCGCAAGCCAATAGCCAGGCGGATGTCACCAACAAAACCATCTTGGAGGCACTAAAAAGGAAGCTCGGTGCGACAAAAGAGAAATGAGTCTTAGCACTGCCAGGAATACTCTGGGCGTATCAGACCACCAAAAGGACACCCACTGGAGAAACACCTTTTGCCCTAGCCTATGGGTTATAAGCATTGGCTCGGTGGAACTTAGAATACCAACTTTTCGAATTGAGGAATTTAGATCGGAAAACAACGATGAAGCTTTGCGCGTCAGTTTAGATCTCCTTGAGGAAAGGATAAATTAGGCCTCAACCAGAATAGCCATCTACCAACGAAAGATGACTCAGTACAACAACAACAAAGTCAAGCCACGAGAATTCAAAGTGGGAGACTGGATACTCGGAAAGTCTCAGTTGAGCACTAAAGAACTGGGAGCAGGAAAGCTAAACCCGAATTGGGAGGGGCCCTATAAAGTGACCGAGGTCAAGAGGCCAAGGACATATTGGTTGGAAGACGTGGACAATAGAAGCCTTATGCGGCGATGGAATGCAGAACACCTTAAAAAATATTATCAATAAAGGACATTCATGTCTGACTGTAGCCGTCCTGACATTTGTTTTTTCAAAAATTTCACTACTAGTCTTCCATTACCTAACTCCCATACACAAGTCAGGACGGCTACAGTCAGGCTTGCACTCTGTATATATAAATCAGAACCCTTAAGTAAGATTTATCTAGTAAGCCATGACGGCCAAAGTAAGATTTGTAGAGTAAGTCAGGAAGACGACATTTAGGCTTGCGCTCTATATATATAAATCAGGACCTTCAATTCAGATTTATCGAGTAAGCCAGGATGGCCAAAGACAAGCTTATTGAGTGAACCAAGATGACTAAAGTCATACTTAGCGCAAAAGTCAGGACGACCACAATTAGGTCTACACTCTATTAACATAAGTCATGACGGCCACAGTCAGGCTCTCACTCTTTAGACATAAGTCATGACCCCAAGTGAGCCAAGACGGCCATAATCAGACTTGTGCTTATTATGACCTAAGCTTAGTTGGTGATTACCAACGACGATAGCTTCTGGTCTACTCAAAGCCTAGTCCGAATAGAATGGCCAACAACGACCTAGAAAGTAGGAGCTTAGTCAGTGCTCATGTAGTCTAGTGAATACAACTTTCCAGTGATCATTGTCCAACTATAAATAATGATTACCGAAATTTTCACTTGAAGTGTAGTTCGAGTAAAATGGACGACGATGACCTAGAAAGTGGGAGCTTAGCCAGTGCTCATGTAGCCCGGTGAAAACAGCTTGCTAGGGATCATTGTGCAACTATAGATAATGATCGCCAAATCTTTTCACTCGAAGCCTAGTGCGAGTAAAACGGGCAACGACGGTCGTGAAAGTGGGAGCTTAGTCAGTGCTCATGTAGCCTGATGAACACAACTTGCCAAAGATCATTATCCAACTATAGATAATGATCGCTGAGCCTTTTTACTCGAAGCCTAATCCGAGTAAAATAGGCGATGACGACCTAGAAAGTGGGAGCTTAGTCAGTGCTCATGTAGCCTGGTGAAGACAGCTTGACAGGGATCATTGTCCTTCCGCAGACAATGACCACCAAGCCTCATCGCTCTAACACCCCGTCTGCAAATAACAAACGGTAATATATAAAAAAATGGGAACATAATCAACACTCGTACAGTCAGACATACGCTCACACAGATCATTGTACTCTCGAGGGCAACGCTTAGCCAGCTTCGGCTACTAACAATATATCAATACCTAAGCTACGACCCAATACTTAAGAAAGTCAAAAGGGGCCAAAAAAATAGAAGTGAAAAACGTCAGGATCAAGCATGCACAACATACTGGAACAATAGTACGATAACACATTTTAACTATAGACGGTACAGGTACACAAAACTACTTGATAAACACTATGCTTCATGAGTTACAATTGTTTTGGAGAACTTGTTTTAGAGGATGAAGAATCACTTACATCAGAAGGAATTGCGGGAAATAAAACAACATTATCTAAAGCCGGTCTTGAGTTGTCAGACGATGATGCAGGATTAGAAACTTCTGCCTCATAAATCTTCCAAAAAGTAGCCTTCCTGTACCGATCAAAATCAAGATCCACATGGGGATTCTCATCTTCATTCAGCCCAAGTAGCTCAAGCCTACCACAGGCAATATCAAGAAATCCTGAAGTTCCATGCTGAGCCTTGGGCTCCACTAACCTTGCTTCCACCTTCAATTGTCTAAGGGAAAACGCAGCCACATGAGATTCCTCCTCCACCATTCGCTCTCTCAGCGAATTCAAATCCGCCAGAGCGTTTGTAGCCCGAGCTTCAACTTCACGAACTTGGCGTCGCCCGCCAGTCAGATCAATTTCAAACTTCAAGCGCAAAACAGCCAACTCAGACTCATGAGACTGAACCTTGCCCACCGACCCCTTCAACTGCTCACTTAAGAGGCTAACCTATAGAGCGTGTCTGAGTACGACCTTCAAAGCTCCGCAAAAGACTCCTCCAAAGCATGAATTGTACTGTGAGCATCAAGGTGTAGATTACCCTTAACAAATAGTCATAAGGAATATTTGGGAGACATCAACTCCACATCCAAAGACTTCTCAACAGGAAGATTAGCCTGATGCTCAGCATCAGGCTCTAGGGATGGGAGAGAAAATTTGCTTCTCAGGGTAGCAGGCTAGGCGGGTCGGAGATCATCAGGGACTACATTGACTTTGCTAGCATCCATTAGCACAACTAAGGGAGAAGGAGTTTCTAGACAAACACTTCACTCCCCAGAAACCTTCTCTTTAGCGAACTGATTAGGCCCAAACTCCACAACCTTTGCTTACTGTACTAGCTGGATCGGTTTAGAGGAAGAACCAGCCTTACTACCAGCCCGTCTTCGCTTGGGAAGATTGGTGAGCGGCATAGCCACTTCCAACCCAGCTTGCTTCAAGGGGCTAGGTGTTGTAAGCATCATCTTACTAGAACGACCACCACCAGTCTCCCATGGCAATGACCTAGGCACAATAAGGCCTGAGTGGAAGTATATGAACAATCAACTCTGCATAACATTGTCTGCGGCCATGACCTCCTCAACAACAATAAAGGGAAGCTCGTTAAATGCCCTCCTCACTGATTCCTCCTCCTCAGTAAGAGTTTGAGCCATGAATTTACCTGCACAAAATAGCAAGACAACATGTTAGTTTCTAAGAAAGCATATGGAAGTATAAACTAAGGAGAGGCATTACGCTCATTGAGATCGAATTTGAAGTGTCTTACAAGAAACCACCCATCCACCTTGAAGTACGGAGAATTAGAAGAAGCCAAAAAGCAATACTTTTGCCAAAACTTGAAGTCATCGGACAAGGAGCCTAAGCACTTTCGAGTACTAAACCAACTGACTCCATGAGCATTCAGACAAGGAGAAGTCAGCAAGTGGAGTATCCTTCGAGTAAACAGGAGGCCAACAAACTTGGCCATGGTAAGGACAACAATCAAAGTCCTAAATTCATGAAACACCATTTGAGCAGGGAGGATACGAAGGTGCAGAAGAAAGTGCCAAATATCCTCCGAAACTGAAAAGTGAAGCCCGACTTGGAACATTCTTTTGTGCAAGGCAATGAACCCTTGCGGGGACATCAATGGACTACGAGTAGCACTCAACGTGGTAAGCTCCAAGTTTTCATGAACCCCATAGTCCTCACGAAGCTTATCCAAATCGGACCCCTTCTGTTCCAGGTAAAATGTATGGCAGGCATAAAGCATGTTTTGTATGGAAGTAAGTTCGACGTTGTCCACCATGAAGAGAAAGTTTTAACTGACAAAAAAAAATTGCAACAAAGAACACAGAGAAAAGAAAACAAAAATGACATAAAAGAGATACAAGGTGAAGAGCCTCCCTCTCACAAAAGCAACGACTTATATAAGCACCAGCCAGTCACACCCTCTTTCTTTACTGAACGAAACTCATTTAATGATGTGGGCCGCACGAGACAACATTTCGGGTTCAATGATCACAACTGTACAGATTCTATCAAAACGATTTAGTTGACCAATTAGATGGCCGACTAACTCGGTGGAAGCAGCTAATGATACACCAAACTGTCATCTGATCAGCACCCTACATGTGTCATGATGATCTCCTCAATAGGACAAAGTAGTTCCAACTGCATGCTCAATCCAGCGAGTCCCAAACAACACTAAGCCACTACAACACAATTGCCCTTTAATAGCGTTTCAAAAACGCTATGGTAGGATACCGTAGCGTTTTAGAAAACGCTATGGTAGGATACCATAGCGTTTTAGAAAACGCTATGTCTGCCGGAGCTATAATAGACCCAGGGTCTATTATAGCGTTTTTAAAATGCTATAGTAAGTTGGCCTATTATAGCATTTCAAAAACGCTATTGTAGAGTCTACCATAGCGTTTACGTTTCTGAAACGCTATGGTAAGTATACATAGCAAATTTTTTTTTTTTTTGCTATCAACTGTTAATTATTTTCAACTCAAAATTATAAACATTCGCATTATAGAATCCAAATAGGATCACTAACAACAAAATTATAATTTTTTTGCTATCAACTAAAAATTATAAACATTCGAATCATCATATATATTGTACTATTGGTGGACATTGACATTATAGAATCCAAATAGGATCACTAACAACAAAAAAAGATCTGAAACATTCAATTATTTTCACAACTTAAATTATAATCACAACAATAGTAAAATCAGATTGAAGAAAAGAATGTGACCTTGAGATGGGGTCATTGTTTAGAGTTCCTAACAACTAGTGCCTTAAGAACGGGTGCAAGGAGAGCACCCAAAATGACACTAATGAGCACAAGTTACGCTATCCACTCTTCATCTACCTCAAGTAACTAGGGTTCTCTTGGCAGCCTGATCAATCTTCTTATAATACAATTGCTTAGAGGGGACGGGTGTGTCGTCCAGCGGCTCTACCACAAAAGCAGGCATTTCTCGGAATTGGGTACTCATCTCTGATAGAATTTACAGGTGAATATACTCGAAGGTAGAATTGTTGTCCCAAGTATTGGCGAGCCCAGAACTCTGATCTCAAGTTCCACAGGCCTACATTGTCGAGTGGCACATATATAGCTGTCCAGGACTTGGGGTAAACCTGCAAAAATGGAGACAATTTAAGCATTTCAGAGTGTGGAAAATGGTCTTGAAGCTGAAACAAGTACAAAGCTTGGGAAGGGACAGAGAGTCTTCATAAATAGATTAGGACTGGACAGCATCTCACCTGAATGGTGCAACGTGCAACTGCATCCCTGAGATTGTATTGTTTCCTGCTTGCATCAGTCCACTGTCCTCCATCCATGCTGCACAACATAGTATAAGTAAATGTCAGAATGAATTTAGATGCACGCCGGACAATGAAAATTCAAAAAGTGGGACTAATATAATCTTACCCAACCACGAAGAAGGAATAACCATCAAGATGGTAGCTCTGGAGAATGTTCTCGTAATTCTCAAATACAATCTCGACGAACGCTCTAAAATCAGCAGCCATGACTGGTGTGTCAAGGTACAAACCTTGTCCATGTGGGCTGTCAGAAATACCCCCAAGTTTATAAACACCACTAATCTTGAAGAAATCAACAAGCTTCAGAGGCGTATCCGCAGGGACAAAGGAGACACTGTTGATTCCATATCTTTGTTTCCCACCGACTTGGCTAGCAGAGCTAGCAAGCCTAATTGTTCTACTGGTATTGACGAGGCCATAGTGGTATGATCCTTGTAGGTTTGGCCTTGGTCCACTTGCAGTGAGATTAGTCCTGAAATACAGAAGGTGGCACTCAAATAAGTTAAATTCAAGCAAGTTTTGTTTTGAAGTAGCATCGTGTCGTTAACATTAGTAAATAAAATGTCTAACCATTGAACAGAAAAATGTACCTGATGGATCGCACTTGGTTGAGAGACCAATCGACTTGGATGGTAGGACCGCCTGGGACGGGGCCAGAAACTGGGCCAGCAGAATTGTTATAGCGAAGGAGGGCAGTGGTGGTGAGGACCTTAGTGGTGAATCGGGTTGAGACCGCAATGTAGTAGTCCCGACCTGGTTGATCAGCTGTTACTATAACCGAGTAAGACTGACCAACATGGACATCAAGTGAGGAGTATGTGGTCTGGACCGTATGTGTTCCCTCAACTTCAACCAACTTCATGGTATGGCCCTGGAATCGAATGTTGAGCGAATTCTCCAGTCCAACATTCAATATCCTGAACCTGTATGTCTTCCCTGTAAGACAATTCACATTATGATTAAATCCATTTAAGCTCTTAACGACATTTGATGAATGAATTGAACTGTAGCATTAGATAGTAAGTACCTTGTTCCACTGCAAAGGAGACACCATTAGGCCCACGACCATTGATGAGAACACCATCGGGGAAAGGTAGCTTTTTACCGCGGTCCAACTTGGCTCGCAGAGTCTAAGAATACAACAATAACTCTGTCAATGTACGTAAAATGAACGATGATTTTGTCAATGTTATTAGCTCAAGTATTGAGTACTTGCGAATTGCAATAATGCAAAATAAACACATGCAACTGTCCTAAAACAGACAAGTGACATAACGATCATTTACAAGCAACAACACATGATATAGTTGGCTCCTATGAAGACTTTATTAAAGGATCGATTAGGGCGTTCTAAAAGCCAATAACATTATGGGCTCACACACTTTAGAATGTTACTTCAGTTCTCCGTTATTCCTACTCTCGGTAACTACGGCCTCAAAAACAATGTGGTGCTCAGTGGAATGTGCTTGCATTGCCTATTTTCAAGTAAAAAGCAACATTTTTATCCTGGCCACTAGTTTATATTAGTTTTTTCATCTTCTAGAAAAAAAAACATTTTTGTGAAGTCAAGACATTTTGGCCTTGGCAAAGAACACTCCGGCAAAAAGACCTGGTGACATGAATAATTGTAGTCATTAATTAAAAACTGAACAAGGAAAACCACAAATTCCAACAGTATGTAGCTTATACAATTATAGTGTTCACTTACCAAAGAATATGCTGAAGAGGTTTGGTACACTGACTGGAACATTGAACAACAGTATACCAGCAAGGGAAATGGGGATCTTGTTTAGGGAACCCACCAGACTGTCAAATGGAACAACCAAGATATCACTATCAGTAAAAGACAGATGTATCAAAACTGCATATAATTTTGAAGCATAATAATGTTACATAAAGTGAAGGGAAAAGAAATAAAAACAAGAAAATGTTTTATGAGTTATCATCAAAGGGAAACTGCTTGAAGGATGAGGGAAGATTGCTATGCATGGTATTGAGAGAATCCTTTTACCTATAAGTAGTGGGACCGGTTTGATTTAAGAACCACATAGAGGTGAAGCTTATAGAAAGTCCAAGCAATCCACTTGCAGTTGCCACAACCCAAAAGAATGGATCCCTGACAACATCCCTGCAGACAGAGAACAATAAACATTAGAATATGGAACATTAAACAATTCCAGCAGTCACGAGAGAGGACAGTAGGCTTACACTTTGTAAACATATTCCCATTCACCAAATACAATAATCAAAAAAGTTGCAAATGGCAAAGATAATGCATTGTTTAGCAACACCATTGAAACTTCATTAAGAGACCCAGATGGGGTTGATTGCTTTGCAGTGTCCATGACCCGCCTTAGAGTCAGCTGAGAAGGAACAAACAACAAAAATCAATTGGTCAGTAAACAGAGGCTAAGAAAAAAACCAAAATCTGTACTTGTCAAAGGAAACACATTGATAACAAAACCTCCAATGGGAGACCTTAAATCCTCCCACAAAAATGACTTTGAGTTCAGCTGCTGTCTGTCAAAGTATAACAAAATGCTTTTTGGAGGACAAAGCTCAAGAAACTTTGAAAAGAAAAATCAAGGTTTGAGGTATCCCATTGAAGAGGCTCTTTTACTAGAGTTTTAAACAATTGATGAACACTGAGCACCACATTGTTTTTTAGGCCGTAGTTACAAGATTCTTTTTATCAGTGAGGCAATACTAAGCACTTCTGCTCACCATATCCGCAAAGTAAACTCCTTTACCAAATTGGTTTAAGAAATTGAAATTTGTTAGTTAGATACAGTTGAAGCACACACTAAATTTAGTTAGAAAGAGAGAGGGAAAGGCGAACCATATATCCAGTCGCTGGAGCTTCCGGAGGTGCTATTCTAAGTCCTTGACTAAGAATACCCACAAAGTTTGTCAGCCGTGAACCTGTTAACCACAACTTCTCAGCTCAACTTTTCCAGTCTTTTTCTTAGTATTGATACAACACTGAGAGAAGGGAAGAGATAACCCGGGATGAGGTAATACGCAAAACTTGATATCATAACAATGAGGAAGAATTGCATCCTTGTTTTTCCTCCCTTAGGCCTAATTTCATTCTCATTCAATGCTCTGCATTCATATCAAACAATAATGAGTAGGATGAATTGGAAGAGCAAAAGAGGAGTGCATGACTAGAGGATTCGCGCGGAGGGAGGAGGCAAAGTACCTGAATAATGAAACTTGAACTGGTTCTAAAATGCTCAGTGTGTACCTGCATATATAACTCTCCCTTGCTATGTAAAAACTCCATTTTCTGTACATGGGATACTTGAGGAACCATTTTCTGTACCTGCGTGTACCTGCATAACTCTAAAATGTTCACTCGAAAGTATATAACCTTGATGCTGGCAGCAACTTTCCAGATGCATTCAAAGTTATATTAGTTTGTGTTTTCTTGCTTGTCAGGTTAGACCCGTATGGTCATGAGACTAGCCATGCTTGTAGGAAGTAACTCTTGTCATATAGGCATATTCATCCACAAGGCAATCAACATTTTTATTGAGTAAACTGAACGAGGAAAACAATAAATATGAACTTACAATTTCTCATTTAAAATGGCTGTGGAGTGATTTCCCTTAGGAGCTTTCATACTTGCAATCATGGACCAAGATCTTTCCCTAGGATCAAGTCGCTCAGCGGAACTGCGATAGCATAAAAAGATGAGGATCATTAAGCATTTAGGAAGGCTTACTTTAGAGGATTTTCATGCATTGAATCAAACCATGAGTTATAGTTCAAAAGAACAATGCTTTGAAAATTGTCTAAGAGCAGAGATTTATTTTAAAATATAATGTACACTTCATGATTTCACATCCTGGACACAAAAAAAAAAAAATCAATTTGAAAACTGGCTTACTTCAAGTATCTTCCATCATATCCCCCAACAACATAAAGCGAACCATTAAGCTCTGCAGCAGCAGCACAAAATCTCTGCAGTGAACAAGGAACAACATCTATACGAATTAAGAATCAATAGGTTCGTGAAACGTGCCATGAAGGGAGCAAATGCACTTTTCTGAGAAGTAAAAGGAGCTATTGAGTCAGTTGCATACAAAGAAACAAATTAGTGTAAACATGAAGAACAATTTCTCTAATCTCTATTTTCAAAACCACAAAAGAAAATATATGCGCACTTGTGGTGTTAAGTCTGAGGAGGCTTTACATATTCTTAATCTTGTGTTCGAACAAGGACCCGTGGATTTAAAGGTTTCTCAGCTATTTTAAAAGGTGCTAAATTCCAATTTTGCATAAGAAACACAAGAAAAAGCTTATCAGTTATCCGTCAATCTATTTATTCCAATTCTAGTACTCGATGCTTAGAGAAGTATCAAGTTTAACCAATATAATGAAGGAAATTTACCATTTGTATCATTGAAAGAACATAAACTTCACTGTCATATACAATCAGAAGAAAAAAAAGCTTGAATTAGTATGATTTTTCTCGTGTATTAATCTCTTGGTAAATTTTGTAAAAGTGTGCTTGATATTTGCATAAATATCAAATGTTCCTACAAATGTTAGTAAGGTAACATAGAACGTGGTTCTAGTGTAAAACTTAACCTTTGCATCATGGTATAGACAAACCTATGCATCATGGTATAGACAATTCGGACTCAACGCAGAACATCAACATACTAAAGACTAATATGGATGGCTTACTTGTTCATCCAAAACTAAATTCAGCTTCAGCTCTTTACTTAGTTGTTGAAGGGCAATCCTTTCAATGCTGACATTGTTCCGCAGCTTGGTAGTACTAGTCCACACATGGTGCAGAGTTTCCTATTTCATCAGATAAAGATAGTGTACAAAGGATTAATATTGCAAAACATCACATCTAAGCATTCTAAGCTGTTTGTTATCATATGCAACATCAATAAGAAAATAAACACAACAATCTTCAAAATTATGAACTCATTAAAAGCAGAAAATTTTATAAACTCCTAACTTCCCGAATTTAATGTTTGATAGTTCAAAGGCATGTTGACACGAATGGAGCATCCCTTTCTCACAACAAGTAAGCCCTGAGTTGCTCAGATCAACAAGCCCTTAACAAATATTCACTTGGGATACATCTCAAAAGATCCATACTCCAAGAAGACATTATGAATCTCAATGAATAAGAGGAGTAAAGAAATACTTTGTCGTAATTCTTTACTGAAGTACTTGTTTTTCATTTACTTTGGACGATATAATCTCAATGAATCTTCGTAATTTTCTCTAGTTATAGTTGTATAGAGGTCTGCAGAATGTGGTCTCCCAATTCCTTTTTATCAAAGTATCTATCGTTTACATCCTTCTACATCATATCACAAAGTGATTTGCCTGTGTTTATGTTTCCTTTAGCAACTAGGTTTTCAACCATATCATACACAATTATCACAACAAAAGTAATAAAAGAAATTGCTCATTCATAAACCTGTACCTTTTGAATAAGAACAACATGAAAGAAGAAAAGTTTCCCTAATGCTGCTGAACCATATGTTGTCATTCAGTGTTACCATCAATATAGAAGAACACCAATGTTACCTCTGAACATTCAGTGTTACCATCTACAACTAACTACAACTCATTGTAGAAGAATTGAGCAATAATCAAATGCCAGAAGCATCAAATTTCCAATTTTTATCCTAACCCACAAGCATCTAAACAAATACACACTACATGCTTCAACAGTTCACCTTATTAGATCCATAAATTATCCACATTTAAAAATACAACCTTTCTTCTATCCAATCAAATCAAACAGAATCATTTAAACATAATATATACTTACAGGTACATGAGCAGAGTAGACAGATTTATACACAGTCATGGAGTCCATACTTGAACTACAAACCTCAACCTGCCAAACCAATACAAACCCATCTCAATACCAGTAAATTAAACAACCCCAAGTGATCAAAACTTCAAATTTCACAGAGAAACAACATGATTGGATATGAAACTAACCTTCAATGCAGAGCAGAGAAATTGGGGTTTTCGAGAATTGGAGAGAGAACCAGAAATCAAAACATCAAAATTTAGGAAAAAAGAGCACCATCAAAACATGTCAAACATTTTATCTAACAAGAAATCAGTATGCTAGTTTAACTCACAAATCAAGAACCAACCTTGTAAATCAAGCCCATTGCTTCTCATACTTAAATGATGGAAAGTTCATTCAAGTGCATAACAAATTTCATTCATAGACAGGAAAAAAAGACTAATAAGAAATTGAAACCCTCATAAAGATGAGTAATTAACATCAAACCTGGTTTATGTAAATCTCTTATCTCTGGCAACTCCTCCAAATTTAATCTGCCAACCCTTTTCCTATGACATCAAAAACAGAACGCTTTTAAGTGCATATGAAATAGAAAATTAGTTTTGGGATACATTACTTAGAAGCAACATAGGTATCACACTGAACAAACAATACTACCTACTGCACTTATACTGTGAAACCTTTGAAGCATATGTTTCAATTTCAACTGGATCAACAATCAGAAAAACAAAATATATATAGTACAAAATTGTCTAATGCATAATCCTTGTTCATTTAGATTGGCTCTGAATTTAAACAGGGGGTTTTTATAAAACAATCCCCATAGAAGACAATATTAAATAATTGAATGGGGTTTTGTAAAACAATCACCATAGAAGATAATATTGAATAATTGAATGAATAAAAAATAAAAATAAAAGGCATAATAAATTACTTGCCAAGATCGATGTGCTCTTGGATACCAAAACCAAAGCATCCAGTCTTACTGAAGTTCCTCCTCAACAGGTCGTACTCCTTTACCTTCAATCCACTCTCAAGAAGTTGCATCCCCTTGTCACCTCGACGGTGACATAGCAATAAATCTTCTCATTACACCCAATTCTTAAAAACAATTGTTAACACAAAAAAAAAAAAAAAAAAATCAAAGGGTCAAAAACCCCATCAACCAAATCAATGTAAAATCAAAATGAACAAAAAACATAAAAGAGAGAAACCCTTTTTGTCTGTTAGATACACACCTTTGGAGAAAACTGGGGTTTGTCCACTCAACAACTCCAACACCTACAAATAAAAATCAGTGAAAAACGATGGGGGTTTAGGAGGAAAAGATGTGCAATGGGGTTTAGGGGGTAAGAGAGAGATAGACTTAGTATACATACCTTGGAGACCTTGGTGAGACGATCTCTGCTCTTGCCGATGGAGATGTTGAGGACGAGCTTCTGCACCTAGATCTCTATTTCTCGATCTCTCGATTTTTCTCTCCCTCACTCTTTCCCTCTCCCTGGATCTCTCTCACTCTCGGTTGAGCGGCGTGCCTTTGGTTTGAAGAAAAGCGGCGTGCCTTTGGTTTGAAGAAGAGCGGCGTCCCTTTCCCTGGATCTCTCTCACTCCCACTCCCACTCTCCCTTGATCTCTCTCACTCTCGCTCGATTTCTCTCTCCCTTACTCTTTCATTCTCGCTCTTGATTTCTCTCACCCTCCCTAGATTTCTCTATCCTTCACTCTTGCTTGTAGAGCGGCGTACCTTTGGTGAAGAAAAATGCCTCTCCGATCTGCTGCGATTGACAGGGGAGGAGAGCGAGACTGAGAGGGAGAAAGACGTAGATGTTGAAGTGGAATCGAGCAAGGTCGCTTTTTTTATTTCCCTCCTACTCTATCGTAGCGTTTAAACGCTATTAAAATTTGCGCTCTGTGTAGCAATTGTGGAGCGCACATTTCTTTTTCACTTCCCGCGCGAGGCCCTTTTGGTGAATTCAATCAATTATAACATTTTTCACAAAAACGCTATAAACATATGCTATCAATGATCACTTTTCTTGTAGTGAGCCCATTATTGGCAGGATCCAGATAGACGGATCCGAGTTGCAATAAGTCATTAAGTCCACACGTCACGCGGTCTGGCCCAATACTCGTAAGACATCTAAGGAAAGTATCTGAGAGATGTACCCAAGACTGGTAGGCCAACAACACATTAGATCCGACTAGGAAACATATATTAGAATATAAGTCAGGAAATGAAACTTCCTTGCATGGACAACACTCGGAAGGGAAAACCTCTCCCGCAGATCTAGAAGCACGAGTCATGTAGGGAAACTATCCACATGTACAACTCCCAATTAAGAAAGGATCTCCAGCAAGATTTCTTTCCCTAAACTATGCCACCATAATCCTAGCCGAACAAGGACTCCTACACTATAAAAGGGAGATAAGGTCGATGAACTTGAGGTACGCTACAAAATCCCAATTACAATTTTAAGCCTCTCCTAAACCTTATCTAACTTAAGCGTTGGAGTGTCATCGGCCGCCACATTGTGGTCCTTTGCTCACATTTGCTACCTGTGTAGGTCTAGGTAAGCAACAAGGAAGGAAAGCATGAATTGAATACATCAACAGGGTATTTGACACATTGGTGTAAAGTGGAGACCACCGCTTCCATCTGGTGAAGCCAGGGCCTCTTAGGATGATGTTGAAAGTGGACGGCGCATCAACCACCATGAACTCCTGAAGGATTATTTTCTGGAGTCACGGTTCTCCCGCCACTACTATTAATTTGATCATCCCCATAGGGAAGTACTTCTCCTTGTTGAATCCGACCAAGGGATTTCTCGAGTGGCTTAGGTTTTCTTCCTTCAGCTGCATGTTGCGGAATGTGTTCATGAACAACACGTTTGTATAGCTTCCAGTGTCTACTAAAGACCTCCACACTTCCCAGTTTTCTATAGATACGATTATCACCAAGGCATCGTTATGCGGAGTGTGGAGGCCCTGGAGGTCTCTGTCTGTGAAAGTTAAAAGTAGGATCGAGCTCTGAGAGTGAATATGCTGCATCTATGGGTCTTCGTAGGTTGTCTTGGTCCGCATTTCGCAGAGCAACCTTTTTCGGGACCAGACTGTTTAGTTTTCAAGTGTACCGTGCAGGACGCACACCTCATTTTCGTGCCCCTCGCTTTTTTCCTCTTTTCCTCATTCTTCTCAGATTCCGTTTTTTTCTTGCTGGTCATCTTCTCGTCTAGAATGATGTAATTTTGTGCTTCCTTCAGCAAGTCTTCCATATTTGACGGGTGATCCAAGGTAAGGAAGTTATAGAACTTGTCATTCCTCAGATCTTTGGTGAAGGTTGCGACGACTGTTGCATTGCTATAACCACTGACAAGAGTCAACTCGTCATTGAAACATGTGACATATGCCCTCAATGTCTCACCCGACTTCAGTTAAATGAATTTAAGTATCTTCACCGTTCGCAAGATTTGTTGTATCTAAGTTGACAGTAGATTCATCCTTGGGTCCGCAGTGGCTACCACCGGCGCGGGTGGCGCTCTGCTGATTCGAGCGTTCGAGGATTCTACGACATTTCCATTGTTGTGAGACCTTGTAGTCACCATCTTTCTGGTTTCTGGTGAAAGGTGGTACTACTGCTTCTTCTAAGGAACTTTGTCGTTCCCCACGGACGGTGCCAAAATGATGTAGTCGATTCCAGCTCGCCTTCCTTGCTACTTGCCTAGATCTGCACAAGTAGCACATGTGAGCCAATGACCATCATGTGGGCACTCCGATGCTTAAGTTAGATAAGGCTTACAAGAGGCTTAAAGTTGTAAATTAGTATTTTGTAACGTACCTTAAGTTCATCGACCTTATCTCCCTTTTATAGTTGGAGAGTCATTGTTCAGCTAGGCCTTTGTTGGCGTAGTTTGGAAAAAGAGACCATGCTGGAGATCCTTTCCTAGTTTGGAGTTGTCCATGTGGGATAACTTCCCTATATGACTTGTGCTCCTAGATCTGCGATAGAGATTTCACTTTCTGAGTGTTGTCCATGCAAGGAAGTTTCCTTTCCTGACTTATACTCTAGTATTTGTTTCCTAGTTGGAACTGATGTACTGTTGGCCTGCCTGTCTTGGGTCGATCCCCAAGATACTTGCCTTATCAGGGCTTACTCTTGCTTTATTAGGGATTACGAGTATTGGGCTTGACCGCGTGACGTGTGGGCTTAGTGGCACATTGCAATTCGGGTCTAATGTTTTGGAATCTGCCAATAGTTGGCTTAATGTTGTCTGGGCATCGTTGGATTGGGCATGCAATCGAACCTGTTTTGTGCTAATGACAAGATTATCATAACACGTGTACAATGCTGATCAGGGGATGGTTTGGTGTATCATAAAAAATGATACAGAGAATAAATCTAAGTGAATGATATCTAATAAAAGAATGACACAGGACATGTTGTTAGATAAACCTTGATGAATATAGATATAGAGTTCGTATACAAAGATGAGATTAGAAGTTAGATGGATCACAAGATAGACTTGGTTATGCTTTTCTTAAATTACAACAAAAAAACTTTATTAAATTTCTATGATTACTTTATTAGGCTAACATCAACCAATGCATCTCTCCATAATTATCAAGAATATTAGGGCCGAATAATTAAGTAAGGAAAATTCTAAATGGCGAGGAAATGGGCGAGGGGGTGAGTGCGATCGCTCATCCCCCTCGAGATGCGTGCATGTATTCTCGAGATGCACAACTTCACAAATCTCGAGGGGATGAGTTGTAAAACCCACCCCTTCGACCGTTAAGCCTCTTTCCTCGACGGCTAGAAGGGCTGATTAAGTAATCATTCTAACCAACTAAGCTGTCTATCCAGAACTGTAAGAGAAACAAACTAAAATAAATTGATTACCCTTGTGTGTTTTCACTGTAAGGTGGGACAATTGGATAAGTATTTTTTTTAAAAATATTATACTTATCACACGAAAAGTCAAATGCCTTACACAGTACTCTAATACAACGTCCAAGCCCAAATTTAAATCGGGTGTCCCTCCCTCCCTCATTTTCTCCAATTTTGAAAATCAAAAGTTTGAGTAGGGTTTTTTTTTTCCCAAAACTTGGGGGTACACATGAATCGTTAAATCCATGATTATTTTTTTTAATTTGATCATTTACCTTTTTTATTTAATTATTAGTCAATGCCCGAAGGCTGCATGATTGACTCTATAGGGTTAACCAAACCAAGTTCAAAGGTTACAATATTGTTGCCACTTAATATCCTCGTCGCCTCCACATCTCGAATGGAGCCTTGCTTTTGCTCTGGTCCATTTCCTACACCTTGCATTAAGACTTACTTTCGATCCGATCCTTCTAAGTAGCTACATTCAATACCCAAAAGCTTATCAAGGGTAGAGCACATGTGCTCCTAATAGTCGAGCGAAAACTCACAAAATCCTAACTGGTGAGTCTCGAACCCACGACCTCTCACAAGGAAAGTGGATGCCCGACCAATCGAGTTACAATTGGTTGATAAATCCATGAAAACCTTTGTCATCTTATCTAAAAATAGTCTTTTTGTCAGTAGGATTCTCTAAGGTATTGAGTGTAGCAACAATGGATCGGAACAACACGAAAGCAAGTCTTCATGCAATGTGAAGGCGGCGAGGATGCTAAGTGGCAACAATGATATAGTCTTTTGGGTATGGATTAATAAGTAAATAAAAAGAGTCAATGACTCGGTTAATTTTTTTTTAAAATACAATTAAATGCTTAATTATTTCGATACAAAAGATAGTTAATGGGTAAATTTGAGAAGAACATTAATATGTTGTAAATTTTTTATAAAGGTTTGGAGATAGTGGAGAGCGTGAGAGAGAGAAAGTGCGAGAAACAATTATTATTTTTTTTTAATTTTTTTTAAATTTGGAGAACTTTAGCCCTAAATTTTTTTTTTTTCATTTGGGCAATGTAGGGCTATAAATGGAAAACTAAATTTATAATGTCTCATGAAGCCTCCAGTTTTGCATGATAGGATAGATATGAAAAAGATGAATAAATAAAATTAAGGATCTGAATTATGTCTTTGGAGGCTATAGTAAATAAAAATCATTCAATATCAGACATGCCATTCAATCACACAACATGAGGACATCTTTGCTTGGTTAAGTTCGCCACGTTTGTACCTCATTATTTCTCCGTGAAAAAAGAAATGAATTTTTTAACTTCTATACATATAATGATGTATAGTACATAGATTTGTTTGGGATTTTATTATTTTTCGTAACATTAGAATTGTGCGAGATTTATAGGTTAGCATTTAGCATTTTTCACTATAAAAGCAAGGTTGTTTTTGTTATTCAAGGCTTACAAATATATCAACTCTTCGGTCTGTTTAAATAGCATGCTTGTGATATTCCGCACCAATCATGTATATCCCTTTCTCTTCCTACCTCCTTCATGAGTATCAAATTTATTGTGAAATTTTTTAGTTTAATAATTTTAATCATAAATCAATGAGATGAACTTTGTCACACTCCAAAAAGTATTAATTTATTTTCAAGTTTTTTTTTGTATATGATGCGTCCAAATCCGGTCTCTTAGAGATCTGAGTTGCAAAACAAGGTTAGATTGTCAAAGACCACCTTTTTTGTGGCCGAAGGCACTCCGATGCTTAAGTCAGTTAATTTGTGGGAGAAGATTAAATTTTGACAGAGTATAGTTCAGTTGTATTTGATACCTTTTGTCGAAGGTTCCCACTGCCTTATATAATGTTCGTAATTAATTCTCTGCATGTAGGGCTTGATAAGGGGAGACGTTATTTGCAACGGTTTCCTCCTTCCTTGAAGAATGGGGGAGTGAATCCCGCCACGTTTTGTTTCCTATGTAACGTTTCTCTTCTCTAAGGTAAGAGATCCGTTGGGCCTGGATTCAGGCATTTGATTATGATCTATTATTAAGGGCCCTTTTGGGCTTTAATTACTGGGCCTACCTTTTCGAGCTTCTTGTGTTGAGCCTATTATTCGCGTCAAGGTTCAAGTGCATGTTCCTTGTGATAGATGATTTTTGCCACGTATACGGTCGTTATTAGAGCCTTATTTGATGTATCATTAGTTACTCCCCAAATTAGTGCGCATGCTTGCGTGGCTACTAACTTTGCGGCAGTTGGCTTTTTTACTTCATCATTGTTTTTTGCAGAGCATTTGCTATCCCATTAGCATGTTCGTTTTGACGCAATTTTGGGGATTTCGTGCAGTCATCATATCTTACACGTATTCCCATTAATAGTATTTTTGTTCCTAACGCTATAAGTGGGTGGAAGAGATTTGTGTTTCTTTCTTTACGCTATCTCCATTATTAGAGCTTGTTTTTCTCACTTTCTTCATCATCTCTCTGGAACAAATTTTTTTCATGGCTTCTAACAGATTTCTGAGTGTTGACGAACTTGTTGCATGTGAGCGTTCTTCGAACCTAAGCAGGCGACGCAAAGGACTTTGGACTATGTTCGCTAAGCGCTCTCTCTTCCGTCTGATTTGAAGACTGTTTTACCTAGGATCGATGACAAGCCTACCCATCTGAGGCCTGGTTATATTACACTTTATCTTGGCATGTTCAAGCCTGGTCTTCGACTTTCGACTCCAGAGATCTTCTGGGCCTATTTAGACATTTTGGGCATTGCTCCCTGCTCAGATGGGCTCAACAGCTGGAGGATGATGGTTGCAACCATGGTGAGAGCCCTTCTATTTGGCATTCCCTTGAACAAGAAGACTATGCACTCTTTGGTGAGTCTTTCGGTAACCAATAATTGTCGTATTTGCTTTCTCAGTTTTCCTGCATGTAGGGGGGAGCTTAAGGACAATTATAGATACAGGGCGAAGCCTTGGTTTTGTGCATCCATGGAGTCTGGATATTTAAACTTCACAACCGATCCATTTTGCAGACGTTCCGGATGCCCAAGAAGTGGAGTAAATTGCATCGAATTGCAGTGGAGCAGGGAGTCCGTGAACGATTTCTCTGGCTTCCTCGGGCCGCTGTGGAAGATTTTCTCACCTTGGATGTTGTTGAGCGTAGTGGTTGTACACAATGAACGAAAAAGAACATGTTGCATTTCTTGAGCATCGAAATTTTGAAGCCACTATTGCTCGTGTTGGCCATGTTGTCATTTCTGTTGAGGCGGAGGAACATATTGCTCCTGTTAGCATTGGTGATGCTAGCATTGATGGGAAAGTGAGTTCTATTGAGAAAGTTACAGATCTTGATGCTCTTGGTGGTGGTGCTGAGACCACCAGGAAGAGGAAGGCCCCTAGGCCTTCCAGCCCATCGAAAAAGTAGGTGATTAGTCTTGGCTGCGTTCTAAAGCGAAAAAGACTTGCTGGTCTGCTTAGGGGGCTACTCGAGCTGCTGCTCATTCGAGTTTTACTGGTAAAGGTGATGAAGATGATGCTCTTTTTGCTGCTTGGGATGTTGAAGAGTTGAATCGAGCTATGGAGAGAAGTAAGATTGAGGTCTTCCGTCCGTTGGACAATTATGAGAAAACCCTCATCTCTACTCACGGCGTGCCTAATCTTGCCAAGTTTTCGGATGATGATCCTCGTGTCATCAATAATATGATGATGCAACTTGCCATGGAGCTGTCTCGTGATCCAAATAGCACGAAGACCATAGTTGACTTTGACTACAACCCCAATGTTTGAAGAGGTTGAGGTTGACTTTGGTCAGAGTTTCAAGTCTCTTCCTCCTATTTCTCCAACTCATACTACTAACCCGTTACCAGAAGCGACTTCAATTCTTCTGAATCCCAATGTCCTTCATCCATGGATCAGTTGGAAGGAGCATGTTGCTAGAGAGATCTGTATTAATTCAAAGAAGTTCAGTTGGTTCTCCGAGATAGACATTGAAGATAGTGTGCATAATCTGATCGCCTCGTCGCATAAGCATCTGGTGGAGAGGGTCTCGATGCTAGTGTTTCGGCCTGGTGATCACCTCGACCAACGTCTTAAACAAATAATGGAGGGGATGAATCACCTTACTTATGCTGGGATGATGGGGTTGGATTACAAGGATGCACGTGATCATGTGGCAGTTGTAGAGAGGATAATGGCGGGGCAAATGTTGTTGTTTTCTCACGTTTTACACCAATCTGATGAGCTGAAGGCAGAACATGCCGAGCAAGAGAAATTAGTTGACATTGCTCGTGCTTTGTAGAAAGAAGCAATAGTCTATCTGGGAAAAGTTTGTTGCTGAACTTGAAACCTCAAAGAAGGATATGAACAGGTTCCAGGATTGGTTGGATGTTGTTGAGAAGGAGTTGTCCATCATGAAGGCTGGTCGTGATGAAGCAATGCATACTGCTGATGAGCATTCTGCTTGTTGTAAGACCGCTGAGGAATGAGTAGTGCAGCCGCCGGCTGAGCTTGCTACTGTTAAGGTGGAAGCTTTTACGAGGCTTTCCACCGTTGAATGAAAACTTGTGTCGATTAGGAGTGAGCTTCGGCAGTTATGGATAGGTTGAGGGTTGCAAAAGTAGCGGACTAGAAGAGGGTTGTTGATGGAAGGATTGACATCATCGACTTTATTGAATCGGATGAGGGTTGCGATATGTCAAAATATTGCGACTTGGCTTACCAAGTCTTTGAGGATGATGATGATGAGGAATATGTTCTGGATCCAAAGTGATCCGATTGACGAAGGTCAACCGTCTTCTCCTCCCTCCGATCCTGCTGTTGTAGTCGAGACCTTGTCTCCTTTGACCGATCCTGTCGGTGGAGTTAAAACACCACAACCATTTGCTGAAGAAAAGGGTTTGACCCCTTCTGAAGACAAGTGTCACGCCCCGATTTTCAAAGGAAACGAAAATCCCAAAAAGCCACGTAGGATTATCCGTTGCCCCCAAAACTCGGGACGTGAGAATTCAATAATAACAGAAACAAATAGCAGCATCAACTAAACAACTAAAACGAATAAAAAGTCTAACCCGGAGAAGACTTGCATGGCTAGCTCACTAGCGGAACTCCAGTAATGCAGCTCAAAATATCTAAACCTGAAAGACTACTCGGCTACATTCCAAAAGGAATGTACCCAAGAAGCAAAAGCTCACTCGGGTCAGCAATAAAGCCGGTGTGAGAAATCTTCATCCCAAAATCAATAAACCCACACATGATAACATTAAAATAAACCAAACAATAAATAATCACACCATCAGGTAGTTCCTCAATGAGGCAATGGTGTTATTATCCTAATAAATAAATATGCATCATTTATCACTAATAAATAAAGTTTATGAGTTATCAATCCTCATAAATGCAACCACAATACAATTCATAATCATATTAGACTACTATTGAAATATTAAACAAACACACTTTTCTTTCTACCTTTAGGAAGACATGTAGTTCTCATTCAAGGTTCGAATGAGCTGTTAGTTTCTTCCCTCAAGGCTAACCTAGTATAAGCTAAAATAATCTATACACAATTTCATGGCATGCTCAATTCAATGGTTTAATTTAATTATTTGTTTTTGATTTCTAATCCTTGGCTTCTTTTTCCACAATCGCACTCTCCTCCTGTGCCGAACACACCTCACCCAAGTGTGCCTCCCTTGCCATCGAAGCCACTCGGAGCGTACATGACCCAAGTGGGGTGCCACCTCGAGTGTCATGTCATCTCACCCGAAGTTCGATCACTGACAAGCATTCTACACGTACAACCGAACTCACATGGAACGGTGCACCGATATGCAAGCAAGTCTGCATACCATAATAATATCACACGTATACAAGCAAGTCTGTATACAAAATTTTCATTTCTTTTCACATTTTTTTTTTCTCTGGAGTTGTGGAAAAAGAACATTTACCAAGTATTTTATTTGAGTCATTATTTTTTTCCAAATCAATTAACGTCACGTCACATTCCCTTTACAAGAACCATATATACATAAAACATTACCAAGGTGATATTCACAACATGACAAAATCTATTTTGCCATCTCCTTCAGAAAAGAATGAAAAACAAGTGTGTCGCAAGCACAAACATTCTTTTAACATAGTGACATACGCGTGACAAGAAAACAAGTTCCATTACTGGCTATACCCCAAATTATGATACCCTGACTATCCTTATGGGAATCCACATTTTCTTTTGAAAACCACCTATCATGACCACATCTATTGATTAGACAGTGACAATCAATATAGAACATACACTGTCAACATACATATCCATACCCATACCCATTTACTGTATGACCTTTGTCCTCTTTACACTGTCCCCACACCAAGTAGTGAGATACTCCTAATGGATATGATTGGTTTGTCAGTTCCACTTACATTCAGTTATCTACTTGGTAAAGGAACTTTTTAGGAGATTTTGACTAGTTCAAGAAAGCCCAACAAAGAGAAATTTGTTAAAACTGGAAGTTAGAGTTGTATAACAAGGAGGTTCTCTGTGCAAGTCCAAGATAGTGAATAATCCAAACTACTACACTCAACTATTTGAACCCATCACTCCAGTAAAGTTTATAGAGATGCCACAACAGAAATGCACATCAAAATCCAAATCCATCAAATACCATAAGCAACTCACCTAACTAATTGAATCCATTAAAATTTCAAGACACTAAATGCACAAAGAAACAGATCCAACACATTCATTGTGAACTACTAATCCTATATGGATTGATACAAAAACAAGAAAAACCCGTGGACACAATCCTCCTACAAGTAACTAAATTAAACATCCCTGCATTAGGGTTTCCTTAGTCTTACACAAACCCTACCCGATCACATGCTTTTCTAATGATAATGATGACCTAGGAAACCCCGAATGCCTTGACAATTGCCTAAAGTCAATGTGAACTACAATGGGTATCCATTCATTCACTCAAATCAATTAATTAAAGTAATCAAACCCCATCAATTTAATCTACTAAGTTAAGGGCAAAATCAGGAAGAAAGAAAATGAGGTTTTTATCAAAGTAGATTAAACACACACATAACTATCAAAACCATCACATAAAACAAACTGAAAGTGATAAAAGAGAACTCACAGTAAAAGAGGAAGAATGAAGAAAACTCACAGAAATTGCAAACCGCAAGGGATTGCGCAGCCAACGCTATCGTCCCATCATCCTGCCGCCTGTGATTGCTGTAGTGGAGAAACTCGACAACAAACTACCGAATTGCAATTCAAACTAAGTTCAAGCAGATCTTGTCGTAAAGCTGGATCCAATGCATAAATCAAACAGTTTCCGTCAATTACGAGTGTCAACTTGGATCTAGAATCAGATCGCATACAGCCTTGTGCTTCCTCAAGACACTTCTTGAGTTCATGCTTCACCATCTCTCTGACAAAGGCAGCAATCAAAACAAGTAGCAAAAACTCCCCAAATAGCAACATCAAGAAAACTGCTTCAGCACAAGGTGGAGCCTCGCAGAGCTCATCTTCGGTGACTGACGACATGAACTCCTTGGCAGCGACGAGCGTGGACAGATCGAGATTCTCCGCTCGGAGTTTCAGGTTCTCTTCGCGGAGAAGATTCACCTCTTCGAAGGTCTGTCCGAGACAAGCGAAGGTCTCTTTGTAGCGAATCGACAGGTCTTCATGCTTCGTGAGGATCATCTCGTGCAGGAGATCGAACTGATCGCTCGTCAATCATCTGCTGTGTGCACTGATTTGCAGAAACTCATTCGAGTTTGAGATCTCAGAACTCGGTGACTGTTCATCACTTGATTTCTCCTTTCCATTCTCCATCTCTGATTTCGCCTCTCTGGTTCGAAAGGTCTCGCACTCGCAGATCGCAGCCCCTCTGTCATCCTCTTCGCCTGCTCCTCACCAATTTCGTCTCACCATCAGCCGCCATTGGGAAAAAAATCGTGAAGGGAAAAGGGAAAAGGAAGGAGAAAAGGAGAGAAAATAAAAAAAGAAATAGGGTTTTTGTCTTTATAAGGTGGGTGGCTATTCGCCCCCACCAAACTTCCGAATGCACCCACCCTCTTTCACAAAATAAAAACCCTACTTATTAGTTTAATAAAAGCCCACAACTAAGCCCAAATACAATTGGGTAACAACCCATCAACATTAGGGTTTACAAAAGAAATTTTATATATTTATTTAATTAGGCGGGTATTACAATATATACAACTCAAAAGAATCTCGTCCCGAGATTCGGTAGAGGAAGGTAAGTAGGAAATTAATTCTTAAATAAACAACTACACATCACATTGACAAATAAATAGCTCATATGTATGCCCATAACTTAATGAAGACAATCACACAAAAATATAAATATTTTTCAGTAAGTAGAAAAATTACGGGGTGCTACAATATATACAACTCAAAAGAATCTCGTCCCGAGATTCGGTAGAGGAAAGAAAGTTAAGCGAAATTTCAAAAAATGCAACTTGTCAAACGAAAGAAGATTTTAAAATAAAAATTTTCAATTGAATTTTAGTTGCATAAATTTTTATTGTCATTGAAAAAGTAGTGGTGTTACAATATATACAACTCAAAAGAATATCGTCCCGAGATTCGCGAAAGGGTTAACTAAAGATTCAAGATAACAAACCGCTACAAGAAAACGACACTGAATAATGCCATCCACTATTGACATTAAAATAAGTTAGTCACAGAAATCTCATCTCGAGATTCACGAAGAAAAAGAAACAATACTAAAAGTTCAAGGTTCACCCTTGTCACTTTATCTCTAGACCGTCACACTACTACTCTCCCATATCCACATTCCGAGGATCACCTAGACTCTACCCCAGCCTAGGCTAACCAAATGCTCTGATACCAAAATGTCACGCCCCGATTTTCAAAGGAAACGAAAATCCCAAAAAGCCACGTAGGATTATCCGTTGCCACCAAAACTCGGGACGTGAGAATTCAATAATAACAGAAACAAATAGCAGCATCAACTAAACAACTAAAACGAATAAAAAGTCTAACCCGGAGAAGACTTGCATGGCTAGCTCACTAGCGGAACTCCAGTAATGCAGCTCAAAATATCTAAACCTGAAAGACTACTCGGCTACATTCCAAAAGGAATGTACCCAAGAAGCAAAAGCTCACTCGGGTCAGCAATAAAGCCGGTGTGAGAAATCTTCATCCCAAAATCAATAAACCCACACATGATAACATTAAAATAAACCAAACAATAAATAATCACACCATCAGGTAGTTCCTCAATGAGGCAATGGTGTTATTATCCTAATAAATAAATATGCATCATTTATCACTAATAAATAAAGTTTATGAGTTATCAATCCTCATAAATGCAACCACAATACAATTCATAATCATATTAGACTACTATTGAAATATTAAACAAACACACTTTTCTTTCTACCTTTAGGAAGACATGTAGTTCTCATTCAAGGTTCGAATGAGCTGTTAGTTTCTTCCCTCAAGGCTAACCTAGTATAAGCTAAAATAATCTATACACAATTTCATGGCATGCTCAATTCAATGGTTTAATTTAATTATTTGTTTTTGATTTCTAATCCTTGGCTTCTTTTTCCACAATCGCACTCTCCTCCTGTGCCGAACACACCTCACCCAAGTGTGCCTCCCTTGCCATCGAAGCCACTCGGAGCGTACATGACCCAAGTGGGGTGCCACCTCGAGTGTCATGTCATCTCACCCGAAGTTCGATCACTGACAAGCATTCTACACGTACAACCGAACTCACATGGAACGGTGCACCGATATGCAAGCAAGTCTGCATACCCATAATAATATCACACGTATACAAGCAAGTCTGTATACAAAATTTTCATTTCTTTTCACATTTTTTTTTTCTCTGGAGTTGTGGAAAAAGAACATTTACCAAGTATTTTATTTGAGTCATTATTTTTTTCCAAATCAATTAACGTCACGTCACATTCCCTTTACAAGAACCATATATACATAAAACATTACCAAGGTGATATTCACAACATGACAAAATCTATTTTGCCATCTCCTTCAGAAAAGAATGAAAAACAAGTGTGTCGCAAGCACAAACATTCTTTTAACATAGTGACATACGCGTGACAAGAAAACAAGTTCCATTACTGGCTATACCCCAAATTATGATACCCTGACTATCCTTATGGGAATCCACATTTTCTTTTGAAAACCACCTATCATGACCACATCTATTGATTAGACAGTGACAATCAATATAGAACATACACTGTCAACATACATATCCATACCCATACCCATTTACTGTATGACCTTTGTCCTCTTTACACTGTCCCCACACCAAGTAGTGAGATACTCCTAATGGATATGATTGGTTTGTCAGTTCCACTTACATTCAGTTATCTACTTGGTAAAGGAACTTTTTAGGAGATTTTGACTAGTTCAAGAAAGCCCAACAAAGAGAAATTTGTTAAAACTGGAAGTTAGAGTTGTATAACAAGGAGGTTCTCTGTGCAAGTCCAAGATAGTGAATAATCCAAACTACTACACTCAACTATTTGAACCCATCACTCCAGTAAAGTTTATAGAGATGCCACAACAGAAATGCACATCAAAATCCAAATCCATCAAATACCATAAGCAACTCACCTAACTAATTGAATCCATTAAAATTTCAAGACACTAAATGCACAAAGAAACAGATCCAACACATTCATTGTGAACTACTAATCCTATATGGATTGATACAAAAACAAGAAAAACCCGTGGACACAATCCTCCTACAAGTAACTAAATTAAACATCCCTGCATTAGGGTTTCCTTAGTCTTACACAAACCCTACCCGATCACATGCTTTTCTATTGATAATGATGACCTAGGAAACCCCGAATGCCTTGACAATTGCATAAAGTCAATGTGAACTACAATGGGTATCCATTCATTCACTCAAATCAATTAATTAAAGTAATCAAACCCCATCAATTTAATCTACTAAGTTAAGGGCAAAATCAGGAAGAAAGAAAATGAGGTTTTTATCAAAGTAGATTAAACACACACATAACTATCAAAACCATCACATAAAACAAACTGAAAGTGATAAAAGAGAACTCACAGTAAAAGAGGAAGAATGAAGAAAACTCACAGAAATTGCAAACCGCAAGGGATTGTGCAGCCAACGCTATCGTCCCATCATCCTGCCGCCTGTGATTGCTGTAGTGGAGAAACTCGACAACAAACTACCGAATTGCAATTCAAACTAAGTTCAAGCAGATCTTGTCGTAAAGCTGGATCCAATGCATAAATCAAACAGTTTCCGTCAATTACGAGTGTCAACTTGGATCTAGAATCAGATCGCATACAGCCATGTGCTTCCTCAAGACACTTCTTGAGTTCATGCTTCACCATCTCTCTGACAAAGGCAGCAATCAAAACAAGTAGCAAAAACTCCCCAAATAGCAACATCAAGAAAACTGCTTCAGCACAAGGTGGAGCCTCGCAGAGCTCATCTTCGGTGACTGACGACATGAACTCCTTGGCAGCGACGAGCGTGGACAGATCGAGATTCTCCGCTCGGAGTTTCAGGTTCTCTTCGCGGAGAAGATTCACCTCTTCGAAGGTCTGTCCGAGACAAGCGAAGGTCTCTTTGTAGCGAATCGACAGGTCTTCATGCTTCGTGAGGATCATCTCGTGCAGGAGATCGAACTGATCGCTCGTCAATCATCTGCTGTGTGCACTGATTTGCAGAAACTCATTCGAGTTTGAGATCTCAGAACTCGGTGACTGTTCATCACTTGATTTCTCCTTTCCATTCTCCATCTCTGATTTCGCCTCTCTGGTTCGAAAGGTCTCGCACTCGCAGATCGCAGCCCCTCTGTCATCCTCTTCGCCTGCTCCTCACCAATTTCGTCTCACCATCAGCCGCCATTGGGAAAAAAATCGTGAAGGGAAAAGGGAAAAGGAAGGAGAAAAGGAGAGAAAATAAAAAAAAAAAATAGGGTTTTTGTCTTTATAAGGTGGGTGGCTATTCGCCCCCACCAAACTTCCGAATGCACCCACCCTCTTTCACAAAATAAAAACCCTACTTATTAGTTTAATAAAAGCCCACAACTAAGCCCAAATACAATTGGGTAACAACCCATCAACATTAGGGTTTACAAAAGAAATTTTATATATTTATTTAATTAGGCGGGTATTACAATATATACAACTCAAAAGAATCTCGTCCCGAGATTCGGTAGAGGAAGGTAAGTAGGAAATTAATTCTTAAATAAACAACTACACATCACATTGACAAATAAATAGCTCATATGTATGCCCATAACTTAATGAAGACAATCACACAAAAATATAAATATTTTTCAGTAAGTAGAAAAATTACGGGGTGCTACAATATATACAACTCAAAAGAATCTCGTCCCGAAAGAAGATTTTAAAATAAAAATTTTCAATTGAATTTTAGTTGCATAAATTTTTATTGTCATTGAAAAAGTAGTGGTGTTACAACAAGACTCCACATCCTTCCACTGATCATACTATTGAAGTCAATACTCAACCTTCGTTGTCTGTCCCAACTTTGATTACTTCGACTAACTCCTCTCCAACTATTGCATCTTCTTCCCCGGATGTAACCGAATAGAAAATCAATGACAATCTCTTTTTGTTTATACTTGTGTGCTTTTTGTTTTTTTTGTATTTTCGTAGTGAATGTTTTCTTATCTGCATGTCTCTGCTTATATACTGCATTTTTGGAATATGTCGTAGTCGTAGCCTGAATTTTAATGCCTAGGCTAACCTTGTTGTCTAATCGAAGAAAATACATAGAGTCTGATTTTGTCGTTCTTGATTTGTATATCTCTTCGTCTAACTTAGTAGTTTAGACTTGGTTGAATTCCTGTTTTTTAACTTGCTTCTTAGTTGTCTTGAACTTTTGATTTAATTTGACTTATATGTTCTGACTTGTTAGATGTACTTTGTGTTTCGATATTTCAATCGGATTAGAGGCTTTACAACTAAGCTGACTTAGAAATTCCTACTTCTTTAAGTACACTTCATGGTCCGTCCTTTTGGTCGAGTCAGAAGATTTTTTAGTAAGTGTGACTTATATGTTCAGACTCTTTTAAACACACTTCGTGGTCCGACATGTTAGTCGGGCCAAAGATTGATGAATAAGTCTGACTAATACGTCCATAATTTTTAAATAGACTTCGTGGTCCGACATGTTAGTCGACCATAAGTTTTACGAGTAAGTCTGTCTTATACGTCTGGACTTTTAAATACACTTTGTGATCCAACTTGTTGGTCGGCCAGAAGATTTACGAGTAAGCCTGTCTTATACGTCCAGACTTTTAAATAGACTTCGTGGTCCGATATGTTAGTCGGGCCTAAAGATTTTTGAGTAAGTCTGACTTATACGTCTAGACTTTTAAATATGTTTTGTGGTCCGACATGTTAGTCGGGCCAGAAGATTTACGAGTAAATATGACTTATACGTCCAGGAATTTTACATACACTTCGTGGTCCAACATGTTAGTGGGGCCAAAAGATTTGTAAGTCTGACTTATATGTCCAGACTTTTAAATGCACTTCGTGGTTCGACATGTTAGTTGGGCCAGAAGATTACGAGTAAATTCCTAGTATGAATTTGATGTCCTGTCTGGATTAGATTGTTAGAACACGAGATGAATGGTTCTTGGAATTTGGAAGTTTATTGATAATACATTTTCAAGTGTTCGACATTCCATGGTCTTTTTAGTTGTCCACCCTTCGAATCTTCTAACCAGTATGTTCCTGGTCTGTTGATTTTTACCACTTTATATGGCCTTCCCAGTTTGGATTCAGTTTACCCATGTCTGGTTTTTTTGAATAAAGTTTTATCTTGCTGAACACCCAGTCGTCGATGCTGAATCTGCGGGGGCTTTACTCTTTTATTGTAGTAACTTGTCATTCTTTGTTGGTATGTTGTTGTTTTGATTGAAGATTTTTTACGTTCATCAAGAATGTCGATTCCAACTTGTAGCGCTTCGTTGTTATCTTCTGTTCGAAACTCTTCAGTTTTTGAATGTTGCATGCCAATTCCTACTGGTACCATTACCTCAGATCTGTATGCCAAGGCAAACAATGTTTCTTCGGTCGGAGTAATCTTCGTTGTTCTGTAGGCCCAGAGGGTGTCTGGCAATTCGGACAACCACAATCCTTTTGATGCTTCGAATTTTTTTTTATGTCTTCTAGGATTGTTCTGTTAGTCATTTCTGCTTGTCTGTTTGCTCGTGGGTGGGTAGGTGTTGTGAAGTGTTGTTTGATATTTAAGTTTTCACAAAACTTTTTGACTTTCTTTCCTTCGAATTGCTTCCCAGTGCCAGTAACAATTACTCTAGGGATTCCAAATCTACATATTATGTCCTTTCAAAGAAGGTTTTCAATTTGAGCTTCTCTAATCTTTGCCAATGGTTCTACTTCTATTAATTTGGTGAAGTAATCCATTGCAACGAGGAGGAATTTCTCTCTGTTGGACATTGGAAGCGGTCCTATGATGTCTATTCCCCTTTATGCAATGGCCATAGACTACTCATCGGGATTAGGTTTTGGCCAGGCATGTGAGTGTATGGAGCAATAATTGACATTTGTCACAAGTCTGAACTATTTCATTTGTGTCTTTTTGCATTGTTGGCCAGTAGTATCCCAATCTTAAGGCTTTGTGAGATAATGTTCTTCCTCCAGGATGGTTCCCGCATATGCCGAAATGAATTTCTAGTAGAATATAGTGGGTGTCGCTAGGTGAAGAGCATCTTAGCAGTGGAACTGTGGCAGACCTTCTGTATAATCTGTCATTAATCAGTGTGTATCGTGTTGCTCTATTTTGTAGTTTACGGGCCTCCATCTTATCCGCTGGTAGTGCTCCGCTTTGTACGCATATCAGCATTGGAGTCTTCCAATTGTTCTCCTGATATGTTGTACATGTTTCATGCGCTTGGTTTTCTAGTATTGAGCTCTCCTATATTGTGATGAGTGTATTATCAGTTTCTTCAGCTCGTGATGCCTCATTGGCCAAGCTATCAGCTCTATCGTTTTCTTTTCTTGCGCATCATTGAATGGATACTACTTTGAGTTTTCGATCAGCTTTTTTCCCTTTTTGATTGATCATGTAGCCGAAAATTTGCCTGATTCCACTCTAAACGTACATTTTTCTGGGTTCAGTTTCATTTTGTACTTTCAGCGGTGAGAGAATGTTTGCTAGAGGTCTTTGATGTGGTCATTTTTGTGTAAGATCTTGACTAGCATGTATACCTCTCTGGTCTTGCCAATTTGATCTTTAAAAATTTGTTGACAAGACTTGGTACGTAGCTCCCACATTCTTTAGTCTGAATGGCATCACTCGATAGCAATATGTACCTCTTTCTGTTATGAAAAATGTCTTCTCTTGGTCCAGTGGGTGCATTTGTATCTGGTTGTATCCAAAGTATGCATCCATGAAGCTTAGAAGCTCGTGTTTGGAAGTGGCATCCACTATCTGATCAATTCATGGGAGTGGAAAACTGTCTTTCAAGCAGGCTTTGTTTAGGTTCGTGTAGTCTACACATACCTTCCGTTTCCCATTCTTTTTCTTGATCAAAACTGTGTTGGCCAGCCAGTCTCGGTAGTGGGATTCCTTGATCATCCCTATATTCATTAAGCAATGCACCTCCTCGTTGATTGGTTGGTTTCGTTCTGGGGTAACTGGCCTCTTTTCTGTTGGGCTGGCTTCTTATCCGGGTTGACTTGCAACTTGTGAGTGATGACGGAGGGGTCAATACCAACCATGTCAGTCATTGTCCAATTGAAGACGTCTTGGTTGTCTTCCAACAGTTGGATCAACTTCTTAGTTAGTTTTGGGTGAAGTTGTTTACCAATTCAGACTATTTTTCTTCATTCTTCACCATCCAGATGGACTGGTGTTGTTTCTTTTTCCGGTTGTCCAAGATTTAGTGGGCCTCTTAGACTAACTGGAGCTGCATTGTACTCTGGTCAGCTCTGATTCATCTGTAATTAATCGGATTGATGTAATGTCTCCTCTGGTCGTGATTGTGATTGCTATCTGTTTAGGGAGTTCATTGTTGTGTAGTGGCATTCACGAGTAGCTAGCTGATCTCCTTTGATGACCCCGACGTCGTCATCAATGTGATATTTCAGATATTGATGTATGGTAGAGGACATTACACCCATTTCATGTAGCCAAGATCTTCCTAAAAACATGTTGTATGTGGATGGTACGTCCATGATGAGGAAGTCCGTTAATAGGACTCGTTGTTTATCTAGCTCTCCTGCTTCAACTGGTAATCGGATTAGTCCGAGTGGGCAACATTGTTCTCCACTGAAACTTACCATTGGTTTGTCATTAGGTGTAAGCATTTATTCACTGAATTGCATCTTGTGGAATGCTGTCAGGTACAGAAGGTTGGTCAAGCTTCCTATGTCGACCACTACTCTTTTGATCTCCCGTCTGGCTATCAATACTGAAATCACCGGGGCATCATTATGGGGGAAATGAACTCCCTGTGCATCTTTTTCTGAAAACGTCATAGTCGGGTGGTCGATTCTGGCACATTGAATAGAAAGGTTTGGGTATCAGATCCTTGACTATTAATCCTGGAGTGATCGCTTCCATGATCAGTTAGATCATTCCTTCTCTCCAGCTACACCATGTAGGACGTATATCAACTCTCTGGAATGTTTGTTCGACCCTATGGTAGTGTCTATTTTCTCTTTCCCTTTGGATTGCCTGTCTTTCAATCCGACAAATTCAATGAGTCATCCTTTTTGGATCCAGTATTTGATTTAATCCTTCAAATTGTAGTAGTCTTTTGTATCCTGTCCATGGTCCTTGTTGAAAGAACAATACTTGTTCTTATCTCGTCCGAACGGATTTTCTTGCAGCTTAAGTGGCAATTTGACATCCTCCCAACTTTCCATGGACTTCAGAACATTGCAACTCGTTTACAAATCTGTATACGATTTGTACTTCGTGTTGACTGTATTCATAGATCGTTCGTGTCTAGCTCTTCTAGATTGCATCTTTTCGGGTTCTTGTTTGTTATATTTGTACCTGTCATTGGTTTGATATCTTTTCGACTGGCTACTTTCCTCCGCGGCTTATCATTTCTTCTTTCCCGATTTGTTGAAAAATGTCTCTTCTTGGACTCGTACTTCTTCTGTGCTGCTAACATCTCCTCGAGGGTGATGTATTTTTGAGCAATTTTCAAAAAGGTCGCCATGTTTCACATAGGATCCAGGTTCAGAAAGTTGTAAAATAGCCTTTTTTTTAATCCAGAAGTGAAAGTGGCTTTTGCGTGTCGTCACTACATCCATCAATCATGGTTAACTCGTCAATAAAACGAGTAACGTACTCCCTAGTAGTTTCAAAGGGCTTTTGCTTGATGTGAAACAAATAGTATGGACCCTTTCTAATTCGTTTACTACCAATGAATCTTGTGATGAAGGTTGTGGCCAATGCTTGGAAAGAATCTATCGATATGGATAGAAGACTATTGAACCAACTAATTGCTGTGGAGTTAGGCTGGTCAAGACGGTTCAACACAAAATGGACTCTGTGTTTTAATTCAATGCCATCCTGTGTTGGAAATGTCATTGATGGTCTGATGGATCAGTAGTGCCATCATAAGTTTCAAACTTTGGGGGAGTAAACTTTTTCGGCAGAGGGATCTTCATGAGTGTGTCGGAGAATGGTGGCATGGCCAACTCTTAAAGCACATTGGGATCTGTAACTCTGATCCTGAATGCATGAATTTCATCAGTCTGGGAGCCATCTCCTTGCGGTTCATTGCCTTCAAAGTCTGTTCGACGAAGCTTAGTAGGAGCTTCATGGTTCTCTCGAACATGGTTGGCAGAATTTCGCTGAAGTGGCGTTTGGACACATTCAACAGGTAGAGCAGTTCCTGGGTGAGTTTTTCAACCATTTTGACCAGATAATCCATCTGGACAAAGAGGTGGTCCACACGAGGGTCTGTCATTGTACCGCCAAATGTCTGGGATGGTAGGGCTACCATTCCATTTGATGGTACTGCATTACTTGGCATGATTGGTTATTCTGGTGTTGGATTTGAGATATTCCTGATTCGTAATTCGGTTTCACTGGCTGAAGGGTTGCCTTAATTATTGCCAAGCTGAGAGTTTGTAGTATGTTCTATTTGCACTAAATCTTTCTATTACTGATTCGCGCTAAAGAAATTACCAACAAGATACTCTCTTTAGATAAGGGAACTGTCGTTCCCCACAAACGATACCAAACCGAAGTGTCCAAATCCGATCTCCTAAAGATCAGACCTGCAAAACAAGATTAGATTGCCAAAGACGCACTCTGATGCTTAAGTCAATTAATCTGTGAGAGAAGACTAAATTTGGACAGAGTATAGTTCAATTGTATTTGCATACCTTTTGTCGAAGGTTCTCTTAACCTTATATAATGGTCGTCATTAATTATCTGCATGATTTAAGCATGTAGGGCATGATGAAGTGAGACATTCTTTCAACGGTCTCTTCCTTCATTGAGGTACGTCCTTAGGAGAGTGTTTCCCGCCACGACTTATCTCTTCTATAACGTCTGTCTTCTCTAAGAAAAGGGATCAGTTGGGCCTGGATTCATGCATTTGATTATGATCTATTATCAAATGTCCTTTTGGGCTTTATTGACTGGGTCTTCCTTTTCAAGCTTCTTGGGTCGGGCTTCTTATTTGATGTATCATCAGTATATTTCCATTTGTTATTAGTTCTTAGTTAATTATATTGATGAATTTGTTCTAGAGTACAAGAGTAAGGAATTGGTGGTGTTGGAAAGCAACACCGACTAAGAGAATTAGTTGACCAGCTTCACAAAACTCCCTCTATGAATATTTTAGCTGCCTTGGACTTCTCAGCGAGGTAGACATCAACATTTTTGCCTCCAAACGAGACCCTAAAGACAGTGCTAAAGACTCGTAGTCGTTATTTATAGTTGAAGTGAGAGTCATCACGACCACTATGTGGTTATCATTTAGTGAAAAATATATTAGTTGAAATTTCGATGAAAATGTGCTAGATGAAGAAGTTAAATGAAAATAAGTGTTTTCGTGAAAAATGTAAAATTCTTTACACTACAAGAAAATTGGGCTTTGAAATCAGGAAAGGATTTGAGTGGAGTAGAATTGTTTGTTTGATGAAAAAAGGAAAAAGATGGTACAAAGTAAAAGAAAGGGATTGATTATTTTTTGTGACATTAAAAAAAGGCAAACTTCATTCAATATTAAATTGAAGGGAAAACCCAACTGAATCCTTCAAATTATAAGATCACATTGGCGGTGGGAATGAGCTAGGGAAGAGGAGGTGGATGAAAGGGTTGGAGAAGAAGATGAAGGCAATTCTGATATTTAAAATGTTAGGATGTTTTTGGCTAGTCAAAAGCCTTGACTTAATGGTCAAGACTCAAAATGGGGGTCTGACTAGGTTTTGAGAACTATTGGGGGTCAATGAGGAATACACAATAACTAATGAGAGTCAAAAGGTAAATAGCCCAAATTTAAATCCGCCAGATGTAGTATTTCTGACGGATATAAGTGCCACAAGTACTTCATTTACGACGGTTACATCCGCCACAAATGACATCTGGCGCTTATATCCGCCACAAATGACATATCTGGCGCTTATATCCGCCACAATAGAATTTTTCCGTTACTTATATCCCCACTATACAAAATGATATAAATTTTTTTGTTTTTAATACAAAAATTAACAATTAACCTGCACAAAATTTAACCACTAATTTTTAATAATAATTTATAAATTACGTAATTATCCACCACAAATAACTATTAAAATTATATTTAATTAATAATAATTATCCACCACAAATAACTAATAAATGTCTGTAAAAATCCGCAAGAAAATCTACATAATTATTAATTGTCATATACATCCGCCACAAAAGATAAACAAATCTACTACTAAAGTCCATGACCAGAATCTCAACCTGATGTTGAATGTTAACTTGAACCCACAGATGACCCTGATGTTCCACGTAATATAAAAAACATCATCATCTCCACATCAGGTATCACCCCATCAGGTCCAATACTAGAAAGCAATGCCCCAAATTCACCATACAAACACCTCTAGAATGATGAGAGCTACTAGAAGAATGAAGTGTAGGTACCTCGGGCTGATATCCTGACATTTGAAACGAAGAAGACTGCATCTATGGCATCGGATACATGGGATACATATGCGGTAGGTGAGAGCCCTAAAGGTGTGGCTAAAAGCCTTAGGGTGTGTCTAGGGCTGCATAGCTTGCATCATAATCATCATATGTTGTTGCTGCATCTGTTGGGTCAAGGGCCTTACCTTGGGCTTCTAGCTGAGCCAACACAACTTCATGTTTCTTCTTCAATTCAAGGTTTTCAACCTCCAAAATGGTTTTTGTAGCCTTTGATGTTCTCTTAAATGAACTAGAAGCAGCAGAGTTAGCATAAGGCACAATGTCGGGTGTCACCCCATGTCCTTAACCTCGAACTTTGTTTCGTGTCTCAGGACCCATATTATCAATATATATCTGTGTGCGAATTTCATGACAATATTTCATTCTAGCCTCAACCTATGATTGAATGACATTCTTCATGGATACCTAACAAACAAATATTTAGATAACTTTAAAACTAAGAAAATAAAAAACATAATAATAAGCTAACATACAAAAATTGAATAATACATACCCCTCGATCTTTCAAAGAACCATCAATCCAACTTTTGTCTTTTCGTGTATGGGTGTCACGAAAGAAAGAAATAGGGTCCAGATCTTCTTCGTGCTCCTTCCTCTAAATATATGAGCTATGAAGGACCCAAAAACTAATTCTTATCATACTTTTTGGACATTAAATAAATTGTAACATAATAAGATAAAAAAAATTGAGTATACATATATAATGCTCACGAAGACGTTCAAAGGACTTGCTTCCTGATGTGTGGCTCATTTGAGTACTACGACTAATTTTATATTTTTCCCACCACCTCCTAAAAGAAAGAAGAAAATAAATTAGTCATATGTACAAAAATGTACCATTATTAAAAAGTAAATAAAAAGTTTTTACTTGAGTTTTTGGTATATTCCAATGATTCACCATCTCAACCCACTCATCGGAATTCAAACCAACTGGACATATCCTCCGTCATTGTGGCGGTCTATTAGTATTGTATCTCCCGTTCAACTCATGTATGTATTCTCTTTACGCGTGTTCAGCATTGGCCAACACCATACTCTGTACAAGTGGCATCTTATCCAAATCTTCATCCCAAAAACTGATGGTGCCCTGCATCCACAATAAAAAATAGCATGCTATAAGTAAAAATTTATAGTTGTCTTACTTTTACTATTCTTTTAAATGTAAATACTTACATGTATTCTATTCCACAATTGTTCTTCCAAATCTTCCTTAATTTATTGCCAGTCAGACATTCAGAGGAAAATTAGTTGGATCTCTCACCTCTGAAATTATGTACTTCAAAAAATCAAGACTATTTGCACCAACACACTTCTCGTGTTCATTAAACTCACAAGGAAAATTAGCAAGATCTCTCACTTCTGAAGTAATAGTCTTCACAAGCAATTTCGTATTGCTCGATTGTATAAAATTTCATGAAAACATAATCAGCCATTTTGTTTCAAACAAACTCTTGTGAATATCTCCAGCTGACCTCTAAAAAATATCCATACATCTACATGATAATTAAGAGTAGTCTGCATTGTTGTAAATGTCAACATCGATATGATAATTAATAGAGACCATAAATTCCTAAACAGATGAAAAGATGATTGAACTCCACATTTTACGAATAACTAACATGTTTTCACCTGTAATAATCGCAGAGCACAGTATTGGCTTACTACAGGTTCTTGAAGCTTAGCAATCACCTGTTGCATATCCAAATAAGAGTATCATATATAAAAGATACCAATTGACACAACTCTTAGACTAAATTATTGCGCTTGTAAAACTGCATAATGTGTTTTTATGTAATGTTGAACTCAATATCCAAGTACTAGGTCGATATTAATATGGTAAAAACTGCATATGAATATGTTCATATGCCTGATATCAACTGATATTAATATAAACTGCACCCATTGACATGATTTTGACATAACTCTGTTGTCCAAGACCATTTCTTTGTTTTTAGGCAACAAGACTGTTGAGATTGGGAAACTGTGTCTCTTTTTCTATGCAAGAATAAAGTACTAATTGGATGAAACACAATCATCTATTTACCACCAAAAAGATAGAAACTTGTTGACTTCAAGTGCTTTATTTTATGGGGTATTGGATGCCTCTATTATAGGCACCCAGAGTGGTAGTAAAACAGTGATACCCTTTCTCTCCTAACTTTACATGCTCCTTTGCTTGCAATCAAAGCTAAATAAATACTACTCTGACCTAACTTATTTTTCACCCCCAACTTTGGGGAATCAAATACCCCCGAATATGGAGATCTTGGTGATCTCAAGCTTCTTAATGACATCTACGTCGTTGGATATCGTGGATCAATAAAAAAAAAATAGTGGCACATACAATAGATTAATTGATTTGTCGTGTTAATCACAGACTTGAATTTTACTATGTCAAAAAAATGACTGTTAATAGAAAATCATTGTGAGAAATAATTGTTAAAAGTAAATGACTAGATCACATTGTCAAATAATTGTTGTTGTTGTTTAATCAGTATTTTTTTGTTGTTTCAATTGTACTTAAAACATATGTTGTGGAAATAGGAACATTACCAGCAACAAAATTTGGGTACGTCCCTAATATATAATGGATGCATCATGAATTACCTACCAACAACATGCTCTTTTTATATTCAAAGACCAGCAGAATATTCCTGCAACTTTTATTTATTATTTTCTTAATAAAAAGTTTTGAGTTTTAGAGTATGCTACTTTGCGTTTTAATATCAATATTTACGAGAAATTAGTACCTCCTGAAAGATAGATTCTTGTTAGGAACTTTCGCAGTAGGCACGATTTGGCATCGAGCTTGACTACTTCAGCATGGGTAAGAATTACTTCTGTCAAGTAATTACTTGCTTAGTAATATTATGTATCAGTATGTGGCGAAGTTAGACGATTGTTACTAAGATGTTTTCCGTTTAATCACACCTTGAGGCAACTTAGTTTTTACCTCACCAACTGATTTCTTATGTTATTTTGAATTTTACCAGAGATCAATTTATTCCTTTATTTATGTTCATTGTTCACCTTGGCTAACTCAATGGCATAACTGCATCATGCAATTATTAAATTCTACTTTGCAGCATAACCAACTGCTACCGAAGGGATTGATGGATCGTTATATTTTTACTTTTATCAATTGATGTAGTCGATTTTTGCTCTCCTTCCTTATTGCTTACCTAGACCTGCACAGGTAGTAAACGTGAGCCAATGACCACCGTGTGGTAGCCGATGACACTTTGATGCTTAAGTTAAATAAGGCTTGGGAGAGGTACTGGGTTATATTGTGTACCTCTAGTTCATCGACCTTATCGCCCTTTTATAGTGAAGGAGTCCTCGTTTGGCTAGGCCTTCGGTGGCGTAGTTTAGGGAAAGTGATCTTGCTCTGGAGATCATTTCCAGATTGAGAGTTGTCCATGTGGGATAGTTTCCCTACACGATTCGTGCTCCTAGAACTGCGGGAGAAGTTTCTCTTTCTGGATGTTGTCCATGCAAGGAAGTTTCCTTGCCCGACTTATATTCTAATATATGTTTCCTAGTCGGATCCAATGTGTTGTTTGTCTGCATGTCTTGGGTAGATCTCTCAGATACTTTCCAAAAAAAAAAGATCTCTCAGATACTTGTCTTAGAGGTCTTACGATTATTGGGTCTGACCGTGTGACATGTGGGCTTACTGGCTCATTGCAACGCGGACCTGACTGTCTGGATTCTGCCAATGATGGGCTTATTGTTGTTTGGGCCTTGCTGGATTAAGCGTGCAATCGGGCCTGCTTCATTCTGTTGATGAGAAGGTGCGGATAAGAGGTCGGTTTGATGATCATCAACTACTCCCCCTGAGTTAGTGGGTCGTTTTATCGATTTACTAGGTCATTTCATGAAGCAGTTGTGTAGTCATGATGATTGAGTTTGAGTCATTTTCTCGAGCGGTAAATTGCATTAAATAGGCGAGCTCCAGCTTGAAGAGAGAAAGGCGAGAGTTCAGCTTTCTATATAGATCTATTGCATGTGGAGTATAACTTTTTTACTCTTTCGATCTCAGAGATTTTGCTTTGCTGGATTGTCTGTTGTGCTTTTGACTTTGCTCAACCTTCGTGTTCGAAAGCTTGTATTTTCTTTCATGGCGAGTCTGGATTAGCTTTTTGATGAACTATTTGCAAATGGCCATAAGTTTTTATAGGAGAGGTTGCTCTCTGAATCTGATTCAGAAGTCCTTCGTAAAACATTCGAGATTCCCGATGATCTGGTGCTCTGCACATTGGGTGTCGATCTGACACCATTGTACCCTCCTGAGGGGTTTATCTGTCTTCACCGAAGTATGCTGCAATCAGGTGTCCGTTTTCTTGTTATTAAGGAGATCTAGGAGTTTTTGGTGTACGTCGACATTGCACCTGTTCAACTTGTACCAAATGGGTATAGGACTTTGATCACCATTCTGATTAGGGCTAAGGACACTGGTGTTCGAGTGTCTTTGAGGGCGATGCAACTGCTCATTTCTCCTCGGATAAATGAGCACGTTGTGTGTGTGCTGACATTGCCGGATTGCTTCGGCAAACTGCCCGATGATTTTAAATTGTGGCAAAAGTTCTATTTCACGTCTCTTGCGAACTCCTCGTACTTAGAGCATGTTGGTCGTCCAGTCGAGCGTGAATTTAGACCATTGAATAAGTTGATTCCTTCTTCGGTCTTGCTTGTGTCAACTGCATATTCAATTACCTTTGTGATTTTTGCAAGGAGATTTTCTACTTCGCCTCTTTCTGCTGAAAATAAAGAAACTCTGAATGTGTTCCGCGACATGCCTCGTGTGGAGGTAGAAGATGTAGTGATCTGTGGACTTACTACCGCGTGGCTCCTACTGTGTATCGGGTGAATAAACCAAAGCCTGAAAGTACATCTATTTCGCAGAAGAGGACGCTTCCTAAGATTAAGGTTCCAAGCCTGTCAAGAAAGGAAGAAATAGATGATGCGCTTCCTTCTCTTGTGCATCAGAAGAGATCTCGTGCTTTGTCTAGGTCCGTCCGCAGGCATCTGGCCTCCTCCGAATAACGTGATGTTGTCGGGCAAGAGCATGGTGGGACTATTGTTTCTTAGGGGAGTGGCGCTGAAGTCATGGCCCCTGGCTCTCTTCCTGACTTGGAGAGAGAATATCTACAAATGGTGGGCGTGGAGGATGTGACCAAACTCGGCACCAAGCAAGCGAAGTTTATGAATAAGATGCTACTTAAGGCGAGCGTGGAAGCTTCGAATGGTCGTCCTTTTTCAATAAAGAACTTCGAGCTATGCCTCTCTCTAGATAATGAGCATGTTGAAGAGTCGTCTGATCGTCGATGTCATGGTGAAGGTCCTCCTTCTTGTCGCTCATATTGTGCACCATCTCGTTCTAATCTTCATATTCAACTGACGATAGGTCCAAGGAATAATTCGCTTTGCTCTTTTCCTTCTATGGAAGCTGGACTGGCACGTAAGAGAGAGCCAGCTACTGTGGGCAAAGGGAGAGTTGTTGATGAGGGCCCTAATGCAGTAAAAATGGCTAAGGGCAGTGCTAGAGTGATTCCGATTCCAAATGACTTTAATTTGGATTCTCGAATCAGTCTGATTGCTCCAAATGTAATAAGGATGAGCAACCAAGCTTGGCATCAAGAGGTTGACATCTCTTACACTGCGAGGAAGCATATCAGTAGGTGGAATGACTGGCTAGCAAACTGTGGTCTGGAGCCAGCGGAAGAGATGCTAGGAGAGGGTTTGGATAAAAGGCAGAAACACCTCATGCTGGGGATGTTATATTTGAGTCAAGCGGTCGCGTACGAAATGGAAGTTGAAGTCGTTCACGAGAGGGTGTATACCATGGAGCTAGTCTTTGCAAACCTGCATAAGTCATACTCCGATGCTCTTCACGAGATTGAGTCATTGAAGAAGCAACTCGAAGCTTTCTCAGATACTGGAGCGGAATCCAGGTTCATTCGGTTGGAGGCTCAGAAGGCTCAATTGGAAGCACTTGAGTTCGACTTGGAGGGGCAATGTCCGCGAGGGATCAGTTCGAGAATGAACTGAACCTTGTCTGTCATGACTTGTAGCTTGCCCGTGATTCTGTGGATGTACTGCGGGCTTTGCATGCTGAGAGGATTAATGAGTCCCAATGGATTGTCTGATGTCAGAAGTTGGAGGCTAACGCTGAGTTTCATGTCAAAAGTGCGCGGACCGCTAAAGAGCAGTTCAACCTGGCGCAGAGTGAGTTGAATATCGCCAATGAGAAGTTGGATGCTGAGCAGTCCAACGCTAAAATTATATCGGGCGAGTTGAAGCAACTGAAGCAGAAGCTCGCGAGTCAAGAGGGCACGAAGATAAACATCTCAAGGCCCATGGCACATTTGAATTCAGCAGAGACGCGCATGGAAGGTTGGAGCTGTTGCATCTAATGATGGAGGAGGACCCTGACTGGGATCTCTTCTATTATAAAGAGATTGCATATGCAGAGTTTGGAGTGACCTCCGATTTGTCTGAAGAAGAAGGCGGTCCTGATAAGGGGGTCAAGAAACAACACAAACATATGCATCTCCTGCTTCTTCCCATGCTAAATGTAGTTTTGTTGTATCTAACTCTCCTCGTGATGAGAGGTGAATCCTATACTCGAGTTTGCAAATGAATAGTACATTGCATTTTTTGTCTTCCTTTGCTTTTCCTGCCAGCTTGTACCTACTTTTTTTATTTCTACATTAATTGTCAGACGATGAACTCTGTTGGGCTAGGTAGCTCACGTTTGATTCGCTGTTGGGAGCTCTGACTTCTTTTGCTGCAGTAGTTGGTGCATTTCTTGTCAGACTCTTTTGTAGAAATCGGGGAGTGTAATACACCCTTCGTCTGGCGGCTTGGCTGTTTGTTAGACCAGCAGTTGTTGATGTTGTAAGCGTATTAGCCAGTTTGTGCTCGTAGCGCTGCCCCGTTGTAGGTGATTAGACAATAGTCTTTGCGAGTCGTCTGGGTTGAGCTTTTAGGACTCTGGCTGGACTTTTGACTCGTCTGTATATGTTATTCGTAGAATATGCTTAATTGGACCATGGGTTGTTATCACCAATCATGACTGACTAAACCGAGGTAAGGTTTTGGCGACCATGGTGGTCACTGGAAAGTCGTCTTCACCAGGGTACATTAGCAATTACTAAGCTCCCACTTTGACTACAAGAAAAATGTTGATTCATAGCGTTTCAAAAACGCTATGGTAGGAGGATACCATAGCGTTTTAGTAAACGCTATGACAGCCGGCGCTATAATAGACCCAGGGGCTATTATAGCGGTTTTAAAACGCTATGGTAAGTTTGGCTTTTATAGCGGTTTAAAAACGCTATGATAAAGGATACTATAGCGGTTTAAAAACGCTATGGAAGTCTACCATAGCGGTTTAAAAACGCTATGGTAAGTATACATAGCAATTTTTTTTTTTTTTTTTTTTTTTTACATCTCATAAGTTTTATGTCTAGAAAATAAAAATTTAAATGTGCCAAAGTTAAACATTTCCATGAATGGAGGCAAAGTAATGTAATTAATTAATAAACTGTATTACATCGAGTCAGGACTCTGTGTTTCAAAAATACAGTTTCATTTCTGCCAATGGACAACCGCTCAAACAATGTCCCAGTATGAGATCTATGAGACAGCTGATCACAGCTTAACTGACCACAGTTTCATTTCTGGACAGCTGCAGTTAAATCAACCCCACTGCTTCCTCGGTTTGTAGTATAGACAACCCTCAAGAACCCCATCATGCGCAACAAATCTTCCAGCCGCTGTAGTGGCCCTCCAGCTAAGAAACTGGAGTGTTGGAACAATCCTTTCTTCTTCTGCCCCACATACAGTAACCTTGAAGTGCTGAGACTGGTGCATGCTTTAACAACAGTTTCAGAAACAACAATTCATCTTTGGCAGCTTGGAAATTCTTCATCTCAAAAGTCTTCATGTTATCCAATGCACCTTCTAACTCATGGTCAAAATTAACTTCATCGAGATTTGGATAAAGTAGCCATTCTGCCCGCTAAAAAAACAAAACAGAGTATATTACAATTAAATTTTTTTTACGAGTAAACAATCGAAAATACTTGGGAAGCAGGATTTTGCAATCATTTGCAATCAGGATGACGTAGCTCGATCTGTAAGGATGATGTATTCCTTGAGAGATACGAGTAGACATTCCGGCCCAAATTGTGACACATCACAATCTGTTGCAAATCCGGATTGCAAAAGCCTGGTTCCCTAGCAAAGTTTAAAAATAATATCTCCAACAACAACACAATGAATTATGAATTAGTAATCTCATAATCTACACTTTAAAACTCGAGTTATGTATTATTTATGCTCACAGGTAAGAACAAAGCATTGCATCATAGCATGCTATAATAAATATGAAAGTATATGAGCTTACAGCTTCAAGCCAGTATTGCAAGGCCAATTTCTGAGCTTTCTCATCCTTGGACAAACCCTTTCCAACCTTAGCAGCCCTTTTCCTTGCTCTTGAGCATCGCGAAACAGCAGTTTCATGTTTTTCTATGTTGAAGAAAGATACCGAACTCTGCTTAAGAGCTGCAAAGTCTAATGCTTTCCACCTACAACATTTCAAACATACAAATCTATAAGACTATTGAAACTTAGTGACAAGTACTAGCACTCAAGTGAAACAAAGAGTTTAATGAGAGTACTAACCAGAGCTATTCAAGCCTATAAAAGACCATTGATTTGTAAGATTTTTACGCCCCAATTCAAGTGTTAATCAATAAGGTCCTCTATTTATTTTAGTTCTTAAAACACAAAGAAGACAAACTAATTAATATAGGTTTCATGATGAAACAACAACAGATCAGGATAATGTGTACAAAAGAGACACTGGCTAGGTATGAAAATATAAAATCTAACTAATATAATGGAACCAAGCAGTGTTCTACCACAAGTACAAACTGGTAAGCATGCATCAAACAAGCAAAATAATAGAAAATTGAGCAGTCTCTTACTGGATCAGAAATGTACTTTTTTCGTGCTAATCTTTCCACGGTATAAGCTCCAAGGGGTAAGAGATTTAGACTGAGACTGAGATTTAGACAACGAAAAAGTCAAAACACAAAACATCAATGGTATGCCTACAATACATACATTACGAATCAAGGTACCCTCCCCCAAACATATATAAACATAGAATAATAAGTGCAAAGAGTGAAAATTGAGAAAGTGATAAATCTCACCAACACATAAAAAGTGGCCAGTCTCTTAGTGACTTTGAACTGAACCAAAAGCCAGCCCTTATCAATAGTCCATACTACAAAAACAGCTAACAATTAGCCATCCAAAATCACAGAACCTGAAACAAAACTAAACATCTAAGAAAATTAATTGCAAAAACGAAAAGGTGACAAACAGCCCAGCAATTTCAATCATACAGCGAGGAGAAAGAGGAAAACCTTCATTAAATTTTCAATGATGAGCCTGCTATTAACTGCAACAAGGACAACGACGCAGAGATTAAATAAACCTGCATGGCTCTGTGACAAAATATCAACTCAGAATCAGAAGTCCATATAAGCACCATATGCATAAATATTAAAAGAGTACGAAAATGTTGAATAGTGAGTATGAGTATAAAACAACATTTTATCTTGCAATTGTGAACACTAACTCCCCTTCAACACCAAATGACAGAGCCTGATGGTGTCTCAAGGTAGCTTGGGGAGAGAAAGGAGGAACTAGGATTGGTCCCACATACCTCTTCTGGAAAGCTATTTCCCAGTTGTTGAAATCGCAAGGATCCTAGAAATAACCACTTATTTTGATTTCTTATGTGACTGAACCTTGGGTTTGAATAAATAAGGTGTTCATATTCTAGGACGTTCACCACTTCCTAGATGTACTCATGCATCTTATATTGTGATTGTGCTACCATGGTATACAATACTATAGGACGCTCACTACTTCCTAGATGTACTCATGAATCTTATATTGTGGTTGTGCTACCATGGTATAAAATCTTCTGCTACTGAACTATTGCTGCCATAGGCATCATCTTCAGTTAGTTTAGTTCCACTTCAATTGTGAATAAGGTCACTCATACCCGTAACAGTACCAAAAATTGATGTGACCATTCACCATTGTGATGATGGAGACACATTAAGGCAAACTATTGTCCATCACATGAATGCCCTTCAAAATAATAGGCTGTGTTCTATCATCTACACAATATTTGGCACCAACTAGCAGCGTCCTTGCTCCTCTACACACATTACCTAATCAATGAACATCACCTTATTTCACATAGAGCTTTCCTCCCTCACCTCTATATCCACATTTGACTCAACTCAACCACCTTCTCGAACTACTGATTCAGGCAACACATCATTTACTGTAACATTATAATGTGCACTTGCAGTAACTTTTTTACTTCTTTCTGAGAATAAATTTTACCGCATTAAAATCACAATCGGCACAATCAGTTATATTACAAATAACTTGTCTTCCCTCTGTATAATGAATTTCAATCATTCTTCTGTGAACATAAAGTACAATTATTCCTTTTATCGAATAGCTTATATGATACATAACGATATTCCATCGAACATTTAATAATTCCATGAAGCATTCCTCTAATTTCACAGATAAATCATAAAAGTTTGTGTTCCTTTGTACCATATTTTCCACTTTGAAACTAATCCTCACAAAGGTTTTTCAAAACAATTTCACATTCCTATGGAACAACTAAAAATATTTCACTGAATTGACCTTGACTGGAGCTATAGAAGAAGTGGCAAAGATTTATACATTGCTCCAGCAAAAGCGAAGGCATCCACTTTCCTGATTGATAGCGGAGGCCTTTGATTGGTCTAGCTCACTATATTCAACCACAGACAGGGGACCACTCCTACCCCGTCTAACAAAAACACCAACCTTCTCTTGAGGATAAGCCTGTTCATATTTCTCCAGCTTTTTTACTTACCTTTCTGAATTGTCCCCTTAATCTTACCGGCATTTGTTTTCCTAATGAAAAACATAATTGAAGTGACTGAGTTGATTACAAATTACTGACTCAATTCAGACTTGAGATCAAAGTTTTCATATACCATCATGTCCTGTCTTTTTTTTTTTTTTTTTTTTCCAGTTTGGACTCTAACCTATTAACATGTCTAAAATGGTGACAAAATGTTATTTACGTTGTATCCTTATTCTTGTAAGTTTCAAATGAATGTTTCCACCATTTTATCACAGTGCCGCAGATATGAAATAGTTCCACACTATTAAATAACTCAAAGACACGGAACATTACTAAAACATTAATTGTCATCTGCATAATACAAATCTTTACTCACCTCACGAACAACTTTTACTGCAGCAGCTACACCTTTATCAATGAAATATCCCAAGAAAGTTGGGTCTGCAACACAAACCTGTTTTGCCAATCAATAAATAGATTAAGATGAATAACAATTCCTGACAATTTATGCCAATGGCACCAAGTAAGGAAGGATAAGCTCTTACCAATGCATTATCTACTCCATAACAATCCACATATCTCACACCTCGCCTAGCCATATCTTCTAACAAGTTGGAAGTTTTTAGAGCTGAAACATTTAAAATTTTGAGTTAGGTTCCTTAATCAGAATCTTGTACTTGCCTGATAAGTGGTCACGATCAACTCCATAGTCTTTGGTTCAAACTTGCCATTAATGTTACAAGTCCCTAGTGAGTGTATCCACGTGAGCTTTCTGTGTTTAGTTTTTGTCTGGTAAAACTCCCTAAAAACCTCCACGCACTTAACCTACAAGACAAACAGTTTGCAACTTGAGACTAAAACTTCCAATATCTCAATAATGAACATTTTGTGTGTAATCCATGGGGGTAAGAGAGCCAGAAACTAGCACATGCTTACCATCTCTACAGGTAAATTCAAATCGAATGATTTATAACTTGGCCAGAATCCAGTAGTTAGGACAGTAACCGTCAAATCAATTCCATGATTTGCATGAGAATTGCTGTTAAGATACTCCTCGAAATTGGTCTGATTTTCTCTTGCTAATGTCAAATCAGTAACCTGAAAATAGAAATCAGCATGAAACCAAATGCCCAATTAAGACATAAATGCATGCAAGATCAAAAAAAAAAAAAAGATCCAAGTTAGTGATCTCAAAAAACTGACCATCCCTTCCATCTTTGATGTGAACTGACCACCACATTGCTGTTTCAACTTTGTCAAAATACTCCTTTCATGATCATCATTCGCACTCTTGTCGAATAGAAGACGGCGAGCAAGCTTTTTCCTGCCAATTAAAATTTTAATAATAATAAGTTAATTAGGTCATTTCCATCGTCATGCTTGAGAGAGGCAATGCATTTTCATAACTTACCTATAGAACTCCGCGAAAAGATCTTTATCACTAATATATGCAAGCAGCTTGACAACCTGAAGATACTATAAGTTCAGCGACAAGGTAAAATCAGCGCAAGGCATGGGATATCAACAATGAAAATATGGTACCTTCTCAAGTGTTTCCTCAATTGCTTCATCACTCAATTTTTCACTTCCACCCTTTTTGAGAATATTATCACAAAAAGTAGCCAATAGCTCTGCACTTGAGCTGCCAGCAACTCCCTTATTGCAGAACACTTCAAAGGCCTCTTTGATTGCCTAGAATATGAAAGCAATAACGTAAGGAAAATAAGGACATAATATTAGGAACAAGATTCAGTGTCCAATACAAACCTTGTGGAAAAGATTATGATTCTGGAAGCACTCATTTACATATGCCATATACTTGTCATGCAGCTCAATAACTTTTCTAACAAACACCTGATTACAACAAGATTAAGTCAGTTTTCTAACATATGCCATATACTTTTTTTTTGTCAGATAAGGTCATAGTGTTTCCCTATAAAGGCAAAGTAGCAATGAAGGAGGATCTAAAACCAAACAAGAAATGAGATAAGATTCGATTGAATTTCGAGTAAATTGGATGTGAAGCCAAATGTTGAGAGTCACATCTATTTACATCCCAAGGTTTAGAATCCAAACTTTCTTCAAACCCCATTATCACCAAATGTTTGAAAACGGTAATTCCAACATCAAAATGATTCAATTAATCAAAAAAAATAACAAAAACTAAACAATAAAGATCTGATTTTTATCAAGAAAAAAAACACAGATTCAAACATTTTCCCTAAATCGATTGAGATTCGAAGTAAAACCTTCGATGGGGGTGTAGATCTAATGAAATCCTAAAAGACAAATGTAAAAAATGCTATTAGCAAATGCTATCAAAGATGATGTGTGGTGTATTGTTTCATAATCACTAAAGGACAAATCCAAGTTCAAGAATCATGGTATCAATGCATATCTTTGAATAAATATTCCGAAGACTTGATTTGTGAAGACATATACTTACACATGGGCCTGTTAGTGGCCACAGAAGCAATCTTTGAAAACGTGCCATGTCACAGGGTCTGAAACTGAATAAGATGTTTCTACTTAAACTAAACCAAAAAAAAAAAAAATCATATGTCCAAAGTAAGTACAATATATTTAAAAACGAAGTACAAAATATCATTTTCTCTAATCACTTCCTTTAGTTTCACAATATTGGGATGGTTCATCTTCCGCAGTGATTGGGAAAAACAAGTAAATAAAAAGATTAAATAATGAATCTTCAAGAGGTCATTAGTGAATAAAATAGGGGAAAAGTAAGGGTTAGAGGAGGAAGGGGGGGTCATTACCTTTACTTCCCTAAGATTTATGCATTCCTTCCAAGAATAATACTTTTTCATCTTTTTGATTGCGACCTATCAAGCAATGCAACATCTTCAGTATAAGAGTAACCAAGGCCATAAGAAAACATCGTTTATTACTACATACAATTTTGCCTGTTTGTCTATTTATTGCTCGCCAAACACTTCCGAAAGTTCCATCTCTAACTTCCTTAATAATCTTGTACCTATAGTAGCAAAGAGAAATCATTATAAACTGACATCAAATGAAATGTTTCATTATAAACTTCCTTAATGTCATGCATACATGTTGTCCACTAATTGTACAATGTACTATAGTGAAGGATTGTCCATAATTTCAGCAGGTGGTACACACAATATCACAACATATTGGCGACAAATGCACACATAAAGATAAATTTGGACAAGTGAAACAACTTAATCCATCTCTTTCATCAAATGTGACTAAACTTGCTTTAAAAAAGGTGAAATGGCTGTATGTGATGCACCTTGGTCATGTTTTGAAACAACTCTATCAAAACTTGGTAGAAAAGACTCTTATTTTGGATGTTTTGGAAATCTTGGTGTTCAAACATTGAGGACTTAGCTCAAAACACAAAACATCCAACTAGTTCATTACCCCTAATTGAACCAAAAGTAAAGGTAAACTAAATAGATAAAATGTAATATGCAAATCTACCATAGAACCCAGGCTTGGTTCCGCACCAGTGAACACAAGGTATTTCACATTGTACCTGAAAAAAACACCCAAAACAAATGACCAATTCAGAAAACCAATTGAACACAAGGTGTTTGACGAAAAGACAAAGAAAGAACAAACGAAAAAAAAAAAATTGGGGTTTTGATTTTGAGTAAACAAAGAAAGAACCAACATTTGTCTTGTTGGAAAACCAAGATAAGCAAAGGAGTTCAATAATTGTTGAATGCAAAGAACAACAACTAACTCAAATAAGATTCTTATTATAAGCAGAGACAAGCATAATTCCATGAGAAGTCAGTAAGCTATGGGGATATATCTTCTCAACTTTATTGATAGCACTTACAATTCACCAAAACGAGAAAAAAAGCCCCAAATCCAAAATCAAACACCAAAACTCCTAAAACCTTTTGACAACCAAAATCACAAAAATCTTCATGTACCAACAAGACCTGAGAGTTAAAATCGAATCCCTCAGAACACTGAACCATAACTAAAATTCACTAATCTAGTAAAACCGAGAGAACAAAGCAAAAGATTTATGAATCGCTCACCTTGAGGAAGGAAAAGAATGGCTGCAGTAACCTATCCCCACCTAGTCGAAATGAAAAAAAGAATTGTGGAGATCGTAGTCAGTTAGGCAAAACAGGTTGGGCGTTGACTGCACAGGGAGATCAATCGGAGAGGGAGAGCGATCGAAGAGGGAGAGCAGAACGGTGAGGGAGATGAGAGCAGTCGGAGAGGGAGAGAGAGATGAGAGCAGTCGAAGAGGGAGAGGGAGATGAGAATTGGCTTCGGCTTCGGCTTCTGCTTCCTTCCTTCCTTCTCTGTTTTGTTATGTTTTTTTTTTTTTTTTTGGTTTGGATCGAGCGGGAGCTTTGGCGCCCCCAGCGAATTACTCCCGCCCACATTTGAGAGCATTTCACAATTAAGCAAAGTCCCTTTCATAGCACTTTCTAAAAAATCGCTATTGTCATGTGCTATCTATCACCATTTGTGTTGTAGTGTTTCCAACCAATTTTAATTCGATCGTGGCGGACTAGGAACAGGAGTGAGCGAACAACTATCATCGTCAGTCATTCTAACTAAACTTTTGGCAGGGGTTCGACAATCATTATCTATAGTTGGCCAATGATCCCTGGCATGTCGTCTTCACCAGGCTACATGAGCAGTGACTAAGCTCCCACTTTCAAGGCCGACGGAACCCGCGTGCAGCGAATTACGCTTCGAGCATACCAAAACCATCGTCATCAGGGGCTACTGACTAAGCTTTGGTTGGTTCGGCGATCACTATTTGTGTACAAGTAATGACCCTTGCAAGTCATCTTAATTAGGCGTCGAGAGTGTTGACTAGACTCCCACTTTCTAGGCCGTCGGAACTCGTTATTTACGGACTAGGCTTCGAGCAGACTAGAAGCCATTTTCATCAGTCATCACCGACTAAGCTTCGATAGGGTTCGGTTTCTACTGCTCATGTTTGGACAATGATCTCTGGCAATCCGTCTCAATCAGGCATCAGAGCACTAACTAAGCTGTCATTCTCTAAACCGTTGACACCCATTTAAGTTAACGTACTAGGCGTTAAAGCGTATCAGAAGCTGTTGTCATTGGTCGAAATCGACTAAGCTTTGGTTAGAATAAGATTTTAGGCATGTAAGTCTGATTTGGTGGTCTTGACTTCTTAACTCGCCTGTAAGATTATGGGCCTATAAGTTTGATTTGGGGGTCTTGACTTACTTAGCTCGCATATAAAATCTTGGGCGTGTAAGCCTGACTTGGGGTCCTATCTTACTTAGCTCGTATATAAAATTTGGGCGCGAAAGTATGACTTGGGGGTCCTGACTTACTTAACTCGCCTGTAAGATTTTGAGCGTGTAAGTCTGCCTTGGGGGTCCTAACTTACTTCACTCACCTATCGATCTGACTCTAGTGACTGATCAATTGATCAGACTAATAATAGATTGACTGGCTTTAATGAACAACAATGGAATAATAGTGGAGCTGATGCCTTGGGTTTAATGATAATAATCTATATGCGCGCTACTTATTCTATGGGCACTCAGGGCCTCCGTTGTTTGTTCTTTTGCATGTGCTGGGTCGGATATGGTAGGGCATAAGCATGGGCCCAATTAGAAAAAATCTTTATGAATCATCGTGCTAAGGATAAGACGCATTCTGCAAGACGGTTCAGTATCCATTACTCCCCCCAGTTAATGGGTATGCCTGAAGGGTCATTAATTCAATGTGGACTTGTGCAGTTACTATTAAAACCGTCATTTTTCTGATTTCCCGTACGGCATTTAATGCTGAAGTAACTGCTTGTTGACGTCTCTTGGTAAACCATTTTACCTATATATAAGCTGCCTATTTTGCGTTCAAGCGCTGTAATGAAAATAATAGAACATGTTAATCAAATGCATCTTACCAGAGAGTTTGCTTTGGGTTTTCCAAATGGTGAAAGAAGATCTCCTCCATTGGAGTCTTCGAATGTTCTGACGTTTGCGTCGATGAGTTTTTATATACTTTCTATTATGTAGTGTCGCCTGATTTAGGTGAGCACTGGATTGATCTCCCGAGATCTTTTAATATCTTGTTACATGGCGAAGATGAATTACGGACTTCCTCTCGGGGGTCAGGTCTGTCTTCCATTCTCCAGTGATCAAGCATTCTCCCATCCGTGTCCTACTGCCGAGTTGGTCTTCACAGCTAGTTTATGGTTGATAGGAGAGTTGGAGGTCGTGACTCTTGTTCTTGAGGTGGCACCTCTGTCTCATCGTAGGCATTACATGTCTGAAAGACGCCCTCTTACTGCTAGCTGATCTCCTCGGATAGTCCCTTGGGCATGGTTAGCTGTATACTTTATGCATTGGTGCAATGTGGATACCACTGCTTCCATATGATGTAGCCAGAGCCTTCCCAGATTGATATTGTAGGTGGACGGGGCGTCAACTACCATGAACTCTTTGAAAGGTACTTCCGTAGTTGTGGCTCTCCCGCCACCACCATTGGATTGATCTTCCCAACGGGGAAGCCATTCTCTCCGTTAAATCCGACTATAGGGTGGTTGGCGAGCGATAGGGCATTCTCCTGTAGCTGCATGTTACAGAATGCACTGAGGAACAAGACATTAGTGAGCTTCCAGTATCCACCAAAACTCTCTTTACCTCCTAATTAGCGATAAGAATAGAGATGACCAGGGCATCATTGTGACAAGAATGTACCCCTAGAGTTCCCTTTCCTTAAACATCAGTGATGTGATCGGGCTATGAACTCGTGCGTGCTGCACTTGTCGATCTTCATATTGAAATGGTGTTCGCATCTTGGTCAATGCCTTCTGCGGGACTTGTTTGATTGCTCTCCATCGAGACTGAACTCGGGGAGGACGTAGATGACGCCAGGAGCTTCTTTTTCAATTTTCTGTACAGTGTCCAGCCTTTCCTCTCCTCGGCCTTGCCTCTTGTCTAAACCTAGGAACTCTTTGAGTTTTCCTTTCCTTATCTAATACTCAACTTCTCCTCTGAGGTTTCTACAATCCTCAGTATCATGTCTACCTTTCTTGTGGTAGACTCAGTATTTGCTATTGTCGAGCCTAGCAGGGCCTCCTCGCTGCTTGGGCATCACTTCAACTCTTCCCAATCCTTGATGGAGTCTAGGGTGTCAGACATACTGGTATTGAGAGGGGTGACAAACCTGGACCTGACGTAATTTGAGGCCTTGTTTTGCCTGGGGTGACCCGAGTCTTTTTTGCTATTTGTGTGCTTTCTCTTGTTACTATCATTGTCTTCTTTCTTCTTTCCCTCGTTCCTATCCTTCAGGACAGAGAGTTTCTTCTCTGACACCACCTCTCTCTTAGCAGCCAGCATTTCGTCAAGAGTGATGAATCTCTGAGGAAGTCTGAGGAAGTCATAGAGCTTGCCTCTTCTGACTTGAAATGAAAGTTGTGACGATGGTGTCAACACTACAGTCGTTGATGAGGGTCAGCTTATCGTTAAAACGAGTAGCATATTCCCCCAACGTCTCGCAGATAATGCGGATCCCTCCTGAGCTGTTGGTTGCCCATGAAGCATGTAAGAAATGCCAACGTCCGAAATAAAAATTGATGGATTTCAGAGGAAGGTTGTGGAACCACGTCAGTACTGACGTTTTCAAGCTTGCAGGGAATGATCGACAAATTATTGCATCGGACCCTTCTTTGAGCGTCGTAACGTGCTGAAAGTGGCGCAGGTGATCGGTCGGGTCTCCTTTCCCGTCAAAAAACTTCAACTTCAGTGGGGTGTATTTATTGGGCAATAGTTCGCCCATGATATGGTCGATGAACGGAGAGACCGTGAGACTGAACAACAGATCTAGGTTTGTGGCCCCGTTGCGGAGAGGGTTGTGTAAAACGTGCTTGTCGACTCTGGGCCCTGGGTCTTTATTAGATGTGCCTCTGCCTCTTGTTCACTGAGAAGTTCCTGGGGTCATGCGGCTCTCTTTAACATGCTCACTTGAACTTTCAAGTGAACGAGCCCATCGCTGCTCACGGTCTCCCTCTGCAAGTGGAGGATTTTTTTGTTTGAGAGCCTCCGACATTTCTACAATCTGCTGCATCTGTGTTGCAAGCAAGTCCACCCTTGGGTCTGTTGCGGCCACCACCGGCGTGGGGGTCTGAGGAGGTTCCTCTAGTGGCGTGGTGGAACTAGCGGCGCTCTGCCGGTTTGAGCATTTGAAGGCTCGATAATATCTCCATTATAATGAGATCTCATTGTCACCATCTCGCTGATTCTTTGGGAAAGGGTGGAACTACAGTTCTTTCTGAGGAACTTTATCGTTCCCCACGGACGGTGCCAAACTGGTGTAGTTGATTTTTGCTTTTCTTCCACGCTGTTTATCTAGACCTGCACAAGTAGCAAACGTGAGCCAATGAGCAGTGTGTGGTGGCTGATGGCACTTCAATGCTTAAGTTAAATAAGGCTTGAGAGAGGCTTAAAACTGTAAACTAGATTATATTGTGTACCTCTAGTTCATCGACCTTATCCCTTTATAGTGAAGGAGTCCTCGTTCAACTAGGCCTTCGGTGGCGTAGTTTAGGGAAAGTGATCTTGCCATGGAGATCCTTTCCTAATTGGGAACTACCCATGTGTGATAATTTCCCTACACGACTCGTGCTCCTAGATCTGGGGGAGAAGTTTCCCTTCTAGTAGTTGTCCATGCGAGGAAGTTTCTTTGCCCGACTTATACTCTAACATATTTTTCCTAGTCAGATCCAATGTGTTGTTGGCCTGCCTGTCTTGGGTAGATCTATTAAATACTTGCCTTAGAGGTCTTACGAGTATTGGATCTGACCGCGTGACGTGTGGGCTTACTTGCTCATTGCAACTCGGATCCGACTGTTTGGATTTTGCCAATGATGGGTTTATTGTTGTTTTGGCCTTGCTGGATTGAGCGTGCAATCGAACCTTTTTCGTTCTGATTACGAGATTATCATGACACATATGCAGTGTCGATAAAAGGACGGTTTGATGTATCATCACTTATTATTGAGTATAATCTAATTATTGGATGTGGCAGGTTGAACTAATTGGTATTGGGAAGCTGATAATCACGTAATTAATACATAATATATCGCTTAATTTATATATTTTAGTGTTTCGATTATTTTATTTTATTCTAATTAGTTTGTTTTCATGTCTTTGTAGGAATTTGAGCGTGAACGATGAAATCGCATTAAGGCGACAATTTGAGGAATGACCAATTGATTGATTCTAGTGGTGGTACAAAGTAGCGGGTCACATGTCTAAACCTAACCCAAACAAACCTAGGTCCACCTAATTTAACCTAAGCCCAAGCCCAAAAGTTAACCTAGAAACCCAAACCCAACCTAACAAGGAAAACCCTATTTAGGCTCCCTCTTTTCTCTTCTCCCCCTCATCCTCTTCCCCTTTTGGAGGTTTGCCTCCTCTTCCACGTTTCTTCTCTCCTTCACTATTTTTCCAACCACCACGCCACATCCACCCTGCTGGTGATCCTCGCTTGATAGGAGGACCGGCAGCACGATCATTTCGCCATCACCACCTTTTACTATTTTTCCACCATCATGCCTCACGTCCTCGTGCAACAAAACAGGGAGCACCTCCCTGTCCACCACGTCTATTTCCTTTCTGCTCCATCACGCCAAATAGTCCTCGCATGGCCACCGTCCAGCGTACCACCTCGCAACAAAAGTCCACCGCCCCTGTTCCTCTCCTGCTTTTCTCCCCCTCACGAACCTAGTCCCTCTCTCTCACTCTCTTTGTTCATTCGTTTCAACGCCACTAGACCATTACAAACAACCATTTCGAGCTCCCTGTGCCCCTCATTTCTCTCATCCAATTTTCTCTCTCACATACCCGTCACAAAACAGAGAAACATGGAGGACTCCCAATTCACCTCCTTCACCAACTTCCTCCTTCGTGTCTCTTCGTTCTCTCTTTGTTCTTTCATCTCTCCCTCTCTTTTGCAGGTATCGAAGCAAATAAGAAGCTCGCGAAGAAGCAAGATGACGAGCGGCACGCTGGAGACAAAGGCGCAAGTTTTCTGGCAGGAATTAACTGTTTTTCAAATTGTTTGGCTATTCGCACCCCAAACCTTTGCTTTGTAGCACCACAGTGCACTTGCAGCCCTTCGCGTCGCGTGTTCGTGCAGGAATTGAAAGATTCCACCTACACCAGTGTTGTGACATCATCCACCATGATCTTCTAGACCCCGCACCGAGGCAAAGATGAAACCACAGGGTTTCCTAGAGTTTTTCGTACCTGAATTTATTGTTTACCATATGTTTGAATGTTAAACACAGTTGATTTCTAAATTTCAATAATTTGCTTTCACCGATTATATCCGAAATAATTATCTAAACTAATCGGTAGTTAGAAGTTCTCTTTGTTGATATTCAAAGCCTTCTTAAATCAAGTAATTTGAATCTGTGATTGTGTGTGCCGTTAGAAGACATGCAATGCTAGGGGTTTAGAATTAGTTAAAATAAACCTGTGATTGTGTGTGTCGTAGAAAGACATGCAATGCTAGGGGCTTATGCCTTTGATGAAATCAATTGCAAATGTAGATTAATCTTTAGGTTAGTCGCGTTGATTATTGAAAACAATAATTTAGAGTACACGAATCTCGAAGGACCTGTGGTGGATTGATGTCTCAGTCCATTCTCTTATCATCTTACCACTACAATTTTAGTTGTCAATTTAGTTCTCTTAATTTAGTAATTTTCATCTGCTGCAACCCCAACTCTATATTAGTTTAAATAAGTCTTAGAAGTCGTCAATTCTCGTGGGATCGACCCGTATTTGTCACTATCTACTAGTTAGATAGTCGTGCACTCATGGTATTACAAGTAGGGTTTATTAACTTATTAATTTAGGTTAATAAAATCTCCATCAAAATTTTTGGCTCCGTTGCAGGGGATTATAACAGTACAATCGAAATCTAGGGTTGTTTTTGCTAGTTTATAAATTAGGTTTAATTTTCTTTTTAGGAACAGTGTTACGAGTGACTTTCTTATTTGTTTTATTTGCTTGAGTTTGAATTATTTTTGCATTTATTTTGCAAGCGGTCACACACATAGGAGCTCAAGTGAGAACAAAGTGAAATATTGTGATTCGCGAGGAAACTCTCAAAAATTGACTTCTACCCGACGTCGCAAGTAACCCAAAAGAGGTTCACGGCGAAGGTAACTTCTACCCACCGTATCTGCACACGATTTCTGTGTGATCACTTGTGTTTAGCTTGTTCTAGGTAGTAGTGCATCCAAATTTGAATAGTGGCAAGATTGAGTTGAAACTTCCGTGCCCTCTCCCGTGGATAGGTTAATCACCATCTATTTTAGGGTTATGAACCTAGGCCTTCACTATTTAAAATTTGTAGCAAGATAATTATCTAAGACAGGTGTGACGCTCATAGGGACCCTCTTTGGATGTTTGATAGCTTAAAGTGGTCGAGCGAAGGAACATGTCCCATCTGGAAACAGTTCTTGAACTGGCATTTCACTTTGAGCTAGAGAGTGGAAAGAGAGGTAGGAGCAACTCTGTAGTGGTGGATTGATAAAAAAATTACCATGCCTCTCCCACGGTTAAGTAAATTGAATTGAATTTCAGCCCTACATTAGTAAAAAAAAAAAGCTTTTGGGTCGTCTGGCATTCATTTTGTTTGTGCATCATTTAGGTGTCATTTTGGGTTCCGTTGTTTTTATTTTTTAGAGTTAGGTCATCATCATATAGCGGTTAGACTTGCATAAAAAAATTAAATTAAAAAAAAATTTGAAGCCTGTTTAGGAGTGTTGACTTTGAACCTTCGATATCCTCGTCTCACATGACTTAGGAGTTCTGTAAAGTCCCATTACCTATTTAGGTTCATCATCTTGAGACCAAGGAAATGGCTAAGGAGAAAGACTTTAAGGATTACTTCTCCCCTTCTACCTCGAAACTCGAAACAATTTTTATGACGATAACTCATAAATTAGATGCAATTATGAATTTGACTCAAATTAATGTTTAATTTGAGGGTTGTGTTGCATGTTCGAGTCCTAGTCATTCTACATCTGATTGTGATTTGCAATATGATTATCCTGAATATTTCGCTGAGCAAATTCATTCTTTTAATGCTAATTGGTGACCTGGTTATAATTCAAAGTCCAACTATTACAGCCCTGGTTTTGCCAATAATTAAAATCTCTCTTGGGCTCATAACTAACTCCAAGGGGGACATATTTTCTCTCACGCTCTTCAAGACCCTAATCATGTTATGCCTCAATTTAACCAAGCTTTTCCATCCAACACATCAAGTTTAGAGGAAACGATTAACCATTTTATGCAGCGCATAGAACGACTGCTTGAACATGATTCTCAGGCTATGTTAGAGTCAAAAGCCATGATTCAACACCAATCTCAATCCATCAATAGACTTGAGATAGTTGTGAATCATATTACTGAGGCATTATTTGAAAGCGAGTTAGAAAGAGTTCCTAGTCACTATGTTAAAAAACTAGAGGGTCAATTCATAACTGGTAGTAAATCGGAACCCGAGTCAGATGATGTTAGTGAGGATAATGTGATCGAAACTACTTTGCTTCCTGACCCATTCCCTTCCCCACCTTTTCATGACGACCCACTCGACATTTTCCTTCCTAGTGACTCTTGCATGAAGTCTAATTCTCAATGTTCTTTGGAGTCAAGCCTCTATTATTATCACGATACGAATGACCCCATAATTCAAGAAATAGTCAAGTCGTTATCGGAAGACGCATCTAATGAGAGACTACATGCCATAGGTAGTGCTAGTTCTAGATTTGGGGGTGTTGTTGAGCTGTCTAGCTCATCATCTTTGTGCAATTCATTTTGTTATGATGAGCCTGTACCACCTGATATATCTTTAGACATACCTTTTTCCATCCCTTTAATACTGACTGACGCTACCTATGTGGATCCCTTGTTTTTAAGGGATGATTTTCGTTTTGACCATCCTATTGTGCAACACATTCAATCTTTTGATTCGACACCAAACATAGGATGTACCTTTTTAGGAGTAGGAAAAAGTCATTTGCTTGATATCCATGTTGGTGACAACTTTCTCCTCCAAATCCCTAAGACTTTTTTACGACTTCAGGTTCGTTTGCATTTTCTCTATGATTTTGCATGGCGTCTTCGTCGTTTTAGGGATGTGCTAGTTTTTGTTGTGCTGCATGTGGGTGCTACGATATGTTGGACCGATCCTCAACTTTTTCGGTTGTTGCTATATGATCTAGTCAACATCGTGGACTAAGTATTTAGGTTTGGGGGAGTGTTTGCTATGTTCTTCCTCGTCATTTCATGGTACATCATTTATGATGAAGAATATATGTCGGGCTGACGACCTTAAACCAAGCGCTCCTAGGAGGCAGCCTAGCTTCATTTGTATCATTATGGTCAGTCTGGATTGATTTTCGAGTTCTTTCTAGTTGCATTTCACTCATACTCGTTAGCTCCGTAACAATTTTGACTTACAACTGATGCATGTAACTTTTTTTCATTTTTATATTATTTTGTGTCCTGTATTGTTTTTATCAATTTATCATGATGAATCCACGGTTCTTATGTTTTTGAGCGTTCATTGGTGGACGATTTCGTCGAAATTGGTAAAAACTTTCCCAGTGTAATATCACTCTAACTCTCATCTTTTGTTTTTCCTGCATTTGTCGTGATCATCATTTTATACATTGAGGACAATGTTTGGTTTAGGTTTGGAGGTGAGGTGTATGACTTTTTCTGCATTCTTCAAAAATTTTGAACTGAAATGTATTTCACAATTGACTATTGTATTCTACTCAATTTCCATTGAATACATAGTTAATTATGATTGTGTGAAAATTTTTCGATTTGAAAATGCATTTAAAATCTAAGTTCCTTTCCAATGAAGATGATGTTCTTTCAAGTGTGCCTTTAAATTTGAGGAGCGCGTGCTTTCACTTGTCACTTTTATATATCAATAGGAAAAGATATGGTTTGATATTATCTTTAAGTTAAATATATTTCATGATATTTTTTTACTCGACCACTCTTGCACTATAATCCAAGTGAGCATAATTTGAAGTTAATCAGTAAGATTTTAACTACAAAACCTTAGAATAATAGTGGAGACTTAACCATTGTGAGTTATTAAATAAACTCCGACTTTTCTTGAATCTGCATTATCTCGTTGATGATCTCGGTATTCTTGTTTTTTTATAGATTGTTTTGAGAATGACGTTAAAATTGAATTATTACACTAGAACTTCTTCGTTTATTTAGTTGAGATGTCATAATACTGCCTAGTGCTTTGGAAGTGATATAGGCATTCTTTTCTTTGAACCGTTCTTTAGCCATTTTACCCCACATAATGATAAATATCTGTTTGCAACCCTTTAAACCTTTAAACAGACATTTTCTTTCCTAACCCCATCTCCATTACCAACTCCAATTATGGAGTAATATCCCATATTATTTTTATCCTTACCCAATGTCTCTGAGAATGTGTATCGAATATAGTTGAATTTTTATCCGATGATTCCTGCGAAAGTGAGTTAGAATTTTATTTTTATTGTTTTGCTTGAGGACTAGCAAAATATAGGTTTGGGGGTATTTGATATTCACGTAATTAATACATAATATATCCCTTAATTTATATATGTTAGTGTTTCGATTATTATATTTTATTCTAATTAGTTCGTTTTCATGTCTTTATAGGAATTTGAGCGTGAACGATGAAATCACATTAAAGCGAAAATTTGAGGAATGATCAATTGATTGATTCTAGTGGTGGTACAAAGTAGCGGGTCACATGTCGAAAATTTGAGGAATGATCAATTAACTGTTTTTCAAAATAGTTTGGCTATTTGTACCCCAGACCTTTGCTTTGTACCACCACAGTGCGCTTGCAGCCCTTCCCGCCGCGAGTTCGTGCAGGAATTGATGGATTCTGCCTACACCATTGTTGTGACATCATCCACCATGATCTAGACCCCGCACCGAGGCGAAAATGGAACCACAGGGTTTTCTAGAGTTTGTCGTACCTGTATTTATTGTTCACCATATGTTTGAATGTTAAACACAGTTGATTTCTGAATTTCAATAATTTTATTTCACCGATTATATCCGAAATAATTATCTAGACTAATCGGTAGTTAGAAGTTCCCTTTGTTGATATTCAAAACCTGTTTTAATCAATTAATTTGAATATGTGATTGTGTGTGTCGTCAGAAGATATGCAATGCTAGGGGGTTTAGAACTAGTTAAAATAAACCTGTGATTGTGTGTGCCGTAGAAAGACATGCAATTCTAGGGGTTTATGCCTTTGTTGAAATCAATTGCAAATGTAGATTAATCTTTAGGTTAGTCGTGTTGATTCTTGAAAACAATAATTTAGAGTACACGAATCTCGAAGGACCTGTGGTGGATTCGATGTCTCGGTCCATTCTCTTATCATCTTACCAGCTCAATTTTAGTTGTCAATTTAGTTCTCTTAATTTAGTAATTTTCATCTGCTGCAACCCCCAACTCTAAATTAGTTTAAATAAGTCTTAGAAGTCGATTGTTTCATCAATCCTTGTGGGATCAACCCGTATTTGCGACTGTCTACTAGTTAGACAACCATGCACTTGTGGTATTACAAGTAGGGTTTATTAACTTATTAATTTAGGTTAATAAAATCTCCATCAAAAACCTACTGTCAACCACACACGTCTAACTCTTCTTTTCCTTTTGAGTCTTCTAGTCCTGTGTTATCCTTATTATTTGCTAGTTTATAACAAAATAATTCAACATAAAATGAAAATTAAGTATGCTACAACATACTAAATCTCAGTCATCAAGACACATTCACAAAATTAGTTCCAATTTCCACTTCAAGATACAAATCAGGTCAAAGGAAAGCAAATTTATGGTAATAGAATCTTTAGTATGAAGAGATTTAGCTTAAGTGTTTGAAATATTTTAAAGTTTGAAACGAAACAGTAGAAACGATTGAAGTTTGAGATGAATGAAAGTGAAAGAGAGATAGAGGGGGAGAGTGTGTGTGTGTGTACCTGGTTGTTGCGGGATCTGGTGGTGATGTTGAAGTTGACCGTTAGAAACGCCTCTTGCTCTCTTACAACAGCAACAACTGAAGTAGAGGAGATGATGCTATGAACAAAATGCATTAATCAAATTATAGCTTAGAGGTTTCAAGCTAAACATACAAACCACACAAAAGAGAGATTTTTTTTAGGGTTTGTAATGCAAAAACAACCCAAAGAAATCGAGCTAAGATATATAGAGAAGATGAAGAAAGTATCAATATTTGCATAATCTGGATCGTGCAAGTACGGACTTCGAGGATGAAATCGAGTTCTAGGGTTTTCAAAAGTTGGATAAAACAAGTGTAGCTATCTTAGAAATCGAGTTCTATGAGTTTTCTCTGAAAGTGCAAAATGGGGAAAGTGGCGAAGAATAGCAAAATGTGGAGAAGTGGAGAAATACGTGAAGTAATTGTGGCAGATAAAAACTGCAAGAAAATGGTACAATGGCGAAGCACTTATCAGTAAAAAAAAGTAATTGTGGCGGATTTAAAATCAGTTGTGGCGGATGATGTGTCCCCCAGAAAAGAAATATTAATACTAAAACAGGATAATTCCAGCTCTCTCATTTTCGGAGGATTTGGCTTTTAGAATTAACCAATTGTTGTGGTTTTAGGCACCACAAAAGACTACTTATGGCAGAAAGTTTTATCCGCCAATAATAGAAATAAATCTGCCAAAACTGTGCGGTTCATTTGTGGTAGTGACAAGTCGATGAAAATTTAATAATGATATAAAGTGACACCATGTTGACGTCCAACCAAAAACACTGTCTATAATAAAACTAAGCTCATTAACTCATCAACATCTATTCATACCCACAACCTCCTTGAATCATTGAACATCATCACCATCATGGTCATCAAGCAAATCAAAATAAGGATATCTTGATATTTTCCACTATAATTTAATTTGCTTGGATCGTGGCTGGAGTAATCGTTGTTGATACGACCTTGTATTGTAGTTGCCAACAAAGCCTTCATTCACTATTAGAAAGTAATATGTGTTAACACAAATAGACATACTAATTAATTTGTAGAACGCGTTCTTTGAAATATATGATGCATCTTGATGATACATCAAACCATCCTCTGATCAGCATCATACACGTGTCATGATAATCTCGTCAAAAGAACAAAGCAGGTCTAATTTCATGCTCAATCCAGTGAGGCCCAAACACTAAGCCCATTATTGGCAGAATATAGACAATTGGATCCAAGTTGCAATGATCCATTAAGCCAACACGTCACGCGGTCAGGCCCAATACTCGTAAGATCTCTAAGCAAGTATCTAAGAGATCTACCCAAGACTGGCAGGCCAGCAACACATTGGATCCGACAAGGAAACAAATATTAGAGTATAAGTCGGACAAGGAAACTTTCTTGCATGGACGACAATCAAAAAGGGAAACCTCTCTCACAGATCTAAGAGCACTAGTCGTGTAGGGAAGTTATCCCACATGGACAGCTCCCAATTAAGAAAGGATCTCTAGCAATATTTATTTCTCTAAACTACGACACTAAAGGCCTAGCCGAACAAGGACGCCTACACTATAAAAGGGAGTAAGGTCGATGACTTAAAGTATGCTACAAAAAACCAATTTACAGCTTTAAGCCTCTCTTAAGCCTTATCTAACTTAAGCATTAGAGTGCATCGGCCGTCACACAATGGTCTTTGGCTCACGTGTGCTACTTGTGCAAATATATGTAAGCATAGAGGAAGGAAAGCAGGAATCGACAACATTAGTTTGGTGTCGTCCATGGGGAACGACAGAGTTCCTCAGAAAAAATAGTAATACCACATTTTCCTGAGAATCAGCAAGATGGTGACGATAAGGTCTCACAAAAATGGAGATGTCGCCAACCCCTCGAACGTTCAAAACAGCAGAGTGTCACCCGTTCCACCACCGCCACGGGAGGAACCTTCTCAGACCTCCGTGCTAGTGGCAGCCACAACAAAGCCAAGGGTGGACTTACTATCAACTCAGATGCAGCAAACCGCAGAAACGCTAGAGGCACTCAAAAGGCGGAATCCTCTGCCTGTGGAAGAAGGTCACTAGCAATGAAGAGCCCAGTCCCCGATGAGCTCCAGAAAGCAAGTTCAGGAGAGCCACGCTGCCCTAGCAACTTCTCAGAGGACCAGAGGTGGAGGAGCAGCAAATAAAGACGCAACGTCTAGAGCTGACAAACGCGTTTCTCACAACCCCATCCACAACGGAGCCACAAACCCAGACGAGCTGTTTAGTCTCACGGTCCCTCCGTTCATGTATCATATCACGGACGAACCGCTGCCAGAAAAATACACACCATCGAAGTTGGAGTTTTACGACGGGACTAGAGACCCGTCATATCACTTGCGACACTCCAAGTACGTTATGGCACTCAAGGAAGGGTGATGTGATAATGTGCAGTTTATTCTCCGCTAGCCTGAAGACGTCAGCACTGACATGGTTCCACAGCCTCCCTCCAAAATCTATCGATTCATTTCGGACATTGGCAATGGCGTTTCTTACATGCTTCGTGGGAAGTCAACAATTTATAAGGGGCCTACATTATATGTTGACCCTAAAGCAGAAAAGGAATGAAACGTTGAGGGAGTACGTCACTCGTTTTAATGATTAGTTGACCCTCATGGACGGCTACAGTGATGACACCGTCGTTACAGCTTTCACTTCGGACCTAAGAATTGGCAAATTGTACGACTTCCTTACCCTAGACCCTCCAACCAATATTACGGGCTTGCTCAGAGATGCCAAAAGATATATCACTCTGGACGAGATGGTCACTACCAAGAAGGAGGCGGAATAAAAAAAGAAACCCTCTGTCCCTAGGGACAAGAAGGAGGGAAAGAAGAGGGAAAATGACGACAGCAATAAGAGGAAGCGCTGACAACAAGACCGATTCGAGCCGCACCAGGCAGAACAAGGACTTGGATTAGGTCAAATCCAAATGAGTCACCCCTATCAAGACTAGTCTTTCTGACATCCTTAATTCCATGAAGGATTGGGAAGAACTGAAATAACCACCTAAGCAGCGAGAAGACCCCGCTCGGCACGACAATAGTAAATATTGCGCCTACCACAAGGAAGGCGGACACGATACTGAGGATTGTAGAAACCTCAGAAGAGAAGTTGAGTACTGGATCAGGAAAAGCAAGCTCAAGGAGTTCCTATTCTTTGACAGAAGGTATGGCCGAGCAAAGAAAAAATAGACGATGTGAATGAGATTGAAAAGGAAGCTTCTGGCATCATTTATGTCCTCAACGGGGTCGGTCTGGAAGGGGAGCAATCCAACAGGTCGTACAAGAGGACACTGACTGAGATGCAGACACCATCTCAGTATGAGGACCGACAAGTGCAGCACGCACGAGTTCACGGCCAGATCCCATTCCTATCATTTACAAAAAGGGATCTCCATGGGGTACACTCTCCTCACACTAATGCCCTAGTCATCTCCATCCTCATCTCTAAGTGGGAGGTAAAGAGGGCCTTAGTGGGCTGTGGACACAGGAAGTTAACTGAATGTTTTGTTCCTCAGTGCATTATGCAACATGCAACTACAGGAAAATGACTTAACTGCAGCCACCCACCCAATGGTCGGATTTAGCGGAGAAATGTGCTTCCCCATTAAGAGATCAATCTAATTGTAGTGATGGGAGAGCAACACGAAAGTACCTTTTCCAAGAGTTCATGGTAGTTGACGCTCCATATACCTACAACATTATTCTGGGAAGGTCGTGGCTCCATCATATGGAAGCAGTGGTTTCCACTCTGTACCAATGCAAACAATATACAGCCAACCATGCCCATGAAACTATCCGAGGAGATCAACCAGTAGCCAAAGACTGCCATTATGTAGCCTTGAAGCAGCTGAATTGTTGCCAATTGCAGCTCGGGCCCACAGAACCAACTCATCACGCATCTGGCCTAAACAAAACGGGAGAATCACTCTATGAGGGCTAAGGAGCCTCAATTACCAAAGTGCAGCTATGCGGAGATACAAAATTCAGAGCTAACAGCACAATCCAGACTAATAAAGAGCTAAGTAACAATACTTCAACAAACGAGAACCAACTCCAAGAGTTGTTAATCAACAAGGACTTGCTCGCTAGCACAAAGTTTACTATTCAGTAAATTCCTGAGCTTTAAAAAAAAAACTTCATTTAGAGGGACCATGCATCTGAACCAGGACCATTAGCGCCTCTTTCAAGGCCGAATTAGCTCAGTCCCCGCTCAGAGTTTAATTATTTATTGATTCCAATGAGAGTTATTACAAATCTTGTCGACCAACTAGTACAACAGTTCATACACTACAAGTATCTAAGTCTGATGCAAGTATCTATCCGCTGAAACAAGGGCAGAGACTCTGATATGTTGATCTACCTCTAGCAGAGAACGTGGTGAAATTGAAACGTCCACGACAGAAGACGAAAGAGCGCGCTAAATTCATTGCTCCATCGAATCACCCCACAAAGACGATTTGAAAGTGGTAAGCAAAGTACTGGAAGAAGGCTGCGAGTACTCCCTCACTTCTTTGCTCCACCAGTTCGCCTTGTGAAGAGGATCAGAAGAAAGCCACAAAAAGCTGATGAAAATGTCCCTGAACGATGGATCGTCGAGGTCTCACAGTACTACCAAATGAGGAAACCTCTCAAAAGTGTAAGGCCTGGGGTGACATAGAAATACCACCTCAGTAACGAGGATCACGACCTCCAATGCACCCATCAACCATAAACTAGCCGCGAGGATCACCACCCGCCCTCGACAGTAGTAAACGGATGAGAGAGTGCTTAAGCACGGGAGGATGGAAGACAGACCTGACCCCGAAGGGGAAGTTCGTAACTCTTCTTCGCAATGTAAGAAGATATTACAAGATCTCATGGGATCAACCTGATGCCCGCCCAGATCAGGTAGCACATCATAATAGAAAATCTTATCAAGAGTCATCGACGCAAATGTCAGAGCATTCGAAGACTCCAGTGAGGGAGATCTTCTTTCAGCCTTTGGAAAACCCAAAGCAAACTCTCTAGTAAGATGCATTTGATTAACATGCTCTACTATTCTCATTGTAGTGCTTGAACGCAGAATAGCCAGCTTATATATAGGCGAAATGGTTCACAAAGAGGCATCAACAAGCAGTTACTTCAACATTGAATGTCGTGTGGGAAATCGGGAAAATGATGGTTCCAATTGCAACTGTAAAAGTCCACATATTTCTGTTAATGACCCTGCAAGCAGCTCCATTAACTGGGGGAAGTAATCGATAATAAACCGTCTCGTGGAATGCACCATTTCCCTAGCACGTTGATCTACAAAGATTTTTTCTAATTGAGCCCCTCCACTAATGGGCCCAAGTTTATGCCCTACCAGATCCGGCCCAGCACATGCAAAGAAATAAACAACAAAAGCCCTGAGAGCCCAAAGAATAAGAAGCGTGCCTACAGAGTATTGTCATTGAATCCAAGGTGTCAACTCTATTATTATTCCTCTACTGTTCATTAAAGCCGATCAATCTATTATTAGTCCGATCAATCGATCTAATACTGGAATCAGACTGCCATGCGAGCTAAAAATACCCAAGTGAGACTTTCATGCCCAGAATCTTACATGCGAGCTAAGTAAGTCAGGACACCCAAGTCAGACTTACACGCCCAAAACCTTATTTTGACCAAAGCTTGGTTATCTCCGACTAATTAGAATAGCTTCTAGTCCGCTCTAACACCTAGCCTGCCAAAAGCGGACGACGATGAGTTAGAATGTGGGAGCTTAGTTAGTGTTTGTAATACCTGGCCCTAATGGCTTGCCAGGGACCATTGTTCAACTATAGATAATGGTCGCCGAACCTAACCAAAGCTTAGTCGGTTTCGACATATGACGATAGCTTCTGGTGCACTCTAATAGTCAGTCCACTAAATTAAACGAGTGTCAACAGTTTGGAGAGTGGCATCTTAGTCAGTGTTTTGCTGCCTGATTGAGATGGCTTGCAAAAGATCATTGTCCAAACATGGGCAATAGTGATCAAACTCAACCAAAGCTTAGTCGATGACGACGAACGACGATGGCTTCTAGTCCGATCGAAGCCTAGTTCGCAAATAACGAATTTCGATGACCTAGAAAGTAGGAGTCTAGTCAGTGCTCTCGATGCCTAATTAAGATTGCTTGCCAAGGGTCACTACTCGTACGGAGACAGTGATCGTCGAACCCCCATCAAAGCTTAGTCATTGACCGTTGATGAGATGGTTTTGGTTTGCTCGAAGTTAGTTCGTTGCGCGCAGATTATGACGGCCTAAAAAGTGAGAGCTTAGTCGGTGCTCATGTAGCCTGATGAAGACACTTGCCAGGGGATCATTGGCCAACTATAGACAATGATCGTCGAACCCCCACCAAAGTTTAGTCGGAACTACTGACGATGATAACTTCTGGCTCACTCCAATTCCTAGTCCGCCAGAAACAGATCAATATGGGTTGGAAAGTGGGAGTCTAGTTAGTGCCCTCGAATCCTGATCAAGATGGCTTGCCAGGGACCACCATGGTCACTGAAACCTGACCTAGGTTTAGTCAGTTATAACTGGCGATAACAATCCCCAGTCCAATTAAGCCTATTCTATGAATAACAAGTGAAAATTATTCAAAAGTTCTATTAGGGTTCTAGAAACTCGACCAAGACAACTCGCAATGAATACTATACAATCACATACAATGGTGCACGTGCTGGAACCATAGTCTAACTAATTTGCCTATAAAAGCAACAACAACTATTGGTTCAACAGACAGCCAAGCCGTCGAACAGAGGGTGTAGTATACTCCCCAGTCCCTAAAAGGGAGTCTGATCAGAATCGCACAAACTATTGCAGCACAAGAAGTAAGAACTCTGAACAACGGATCAATCATAAAGCTTCCTAGCCTAGTAGAGCCTCTCATCTAACAATTAAGGTCAAAATAAGTAAAAGCTAGTAGAAAAAAATAAAGGAAACACAAACATGTGCAAAGTACTATTCATTTGCAAACTGAAAAGAAAATGCAAGATTCACCCTTCATCAGAAGGAGAGTCAGATACAATAGAACTAGACTTAGCAGGGGAAGAAACTGGAGACACATCTGTAGGTGTTGCCTCTCGATCCCCCTTATCAGGGCCTCTTTCTTCTTCAGACGAATCATAGAAAGTTCCAAACTCTGCATATGCAATTTTTTTTATAATAGGAGAGATCTCAGTCGGGATGCTCCTCCTTCATCAAATGCAACAACTCAAATTGTCCATGCACGACTCTACTGCAAATGTGCCTTGGGCCTTGAGAAGTTTCTCCTTGTGCCCTCTTGATTCAGCGAGCTCCCTCTCCAGTCGTTCTAGTTTGCCTGACATCATGTCAACCTTGGACTGCTTGACACCCAGCTTATCATTGTCGATATTCAGCTCACTCTGCGCCAGAAGGAATTGCTCTTCAGCGGTCTGCGCACTCTTGGCATTGAACTCAATGTCGGCCTCCAACTGCTGACAACGGATACTCCACTCAGACTCCTTGATCCTCTCAACATGCAGAGATTGTAGTTCAGCCTGCACTCCGGCCACAGCCTCACGAGAAGCTGCAAGTCACGACGGACAAGGTTCAGTTTATTCTCAAACTGATCCCTCACGAACACTGCCCTCGCCAAGTAGGACTTAAGTGCCTACAAGCGAACCTTTAGAGGCTCCGACCTAATGGACTAGGACTCCGCTCCAGTATCTGAGAAAGCTCCAAGTTGTTTTCTCAACAACTCAATCTCTTAGAGAGCGTCAGAGTATGACTTCTGCAAGTTTGCAAAGACTCGCTCCATGGTATACACACTCTCACGAGCGCCCTTAACTTCAATTCCAGCTATGACCACTTGATTCAGGTATGACATCCCCAACACAAGATGTTTCTGCCCTTTATCTAGACACTCTTCTAGCGTTTGTCTCTCCCACTGGCTCCGGAGCACAATTCGTCATTCTGTCATTCCACCTACTAATATGCTTCCTCGAAGCATAAGAGATGTCAACATCTGGATGCCAAGCTTGGTTGTTCATCCTTACTACGTCTAGAGCAAACAAACTGATTCGAGCATCCGGATGAAGATCATTTGGAACCAGGATCACCCCAACACCGCCCTTGGCAGTCTTCACTACGTCAGAGCCCTCATCAACTGCTGTCCCTTTGCCCGAAACATTTGACTTTTTTTTCACGCACCAATTCAGAATCAGTTGACGGAGAAAAGGGAAGCAAATTATTCCTTGGACCCGTCGTCAACTCAATATGAAGATGAGAACGAGATGGAACACAGTACGGGCGATGAGAACAAAACCCTTTACCATGGCATCATCGATCGGATGACTCTTTAACAGGTTCATGATTCAGAGAAAGAAGGAGCTCAAAGTCCTTTATTGAAAAGGGACGACCATCCGAAGCATCCACGCCCACCTGCAGTAGCATTTTATTTGGAAACTCCATCTGTTTGGTGCTCAGTTTGGTCACATCCTCCACACCAACCATTTGTAGATACTCCCTTTCCAAGTCAGGAAGGGAGATAGGGGCCATGGCCTCAGCATCACACTTCTCAGAAACAACAATCTCATTTGGCACTTGCCCGACAGCATCACGTCTTTCGGACAAAGCCAAGCGCCTGCGGATAGATCTAGGTAAAACACGAGACTTCTTCAAATGCACAAAAAAAGGAAGTGTCTCGTCTATTTATACCCTCCACGAAGGGCTTGGAACCTTGATCATGGAAAGTTTCATCTTCCTTGAAGCAGACACGCCTTCGGGCTTTAGCTTCTTTACCTGAAAAAGAGTGGAAGCCACATGCCAATAAGCCCACAAACCATTGTGCTCGACATTAGAAGACTTAACGACATCCTCTATCTCTAGACGAGGCATGTCGCAGAACGCATCCAAAGTTGTTTAATCTTCAGCAGAAAGTGGCGAAGTTGGGAATCTCTCTGAAAAAACAACAATGGGTAAATCTAATATGCAGTTAAGACAAACAAGACCAGAAAACGAGTTAAATTTTCTTGTGGTCTAAATTCACGCTTGACTGGACGACCAACAAGCTCAAAGTATGTCAAGTCTGCAGGAGCCATGAAACAAAACTTCTGCCATGATTTAAAATCATCAAGTAGATTGCTGAAGCAGTTCGGCGATGTCAGCATGCACACAGCATGCTCGTTTTATCCGAGGAGAAGTAAGCAATTGCATCGCCCTCGAAGACACTCGAACACCAGCGTCCTTAGCCCTAATTAAAATGGCAATAATAGTCTTATACCCGTTCGACACAAGTTGAGTGAGTGTAATACCGAGATATGCCAGGAACTCCTAGATCTCCTTGATAATAGGAAAGTGAACTCTTGATTGAAGCATACATTAGTGAAGACAAATAGACCCCTCAAGGGGGGCAATTGCATCAGATCAACGCCTAGAGTGCAGAGCACCATATCATCAGGAATGCTATAAGACAACCCACCAACTCGGGGGGGGGGGGGGTGGAGTAGCTGATAATACATCAAATCATCCTCTGATCAACACTGTACACATGTCATGATAATCTCATCAATGAAACAAAGCAGACCCGATTGCATGCTCAATCCAGCAAGGCCCAAACACTAAGCCCATTATTAGCAGGATCTAGACAGTATCCGGGCCCAGATCCGATCCATATTCTGTTCCATCTGTATATTCCGGCAGAGCATATCGATATCGGGATCCCACCAAGCCGGCTCAGGGACGGCATCAAAACTCCTTCGTTCCCCCTGGCGTAGCGGTTTTGATAGAATCAAAACCTTTGGATGAGGGTCCCCAGACAAATTCATCTTCCGCACTCTCCATAGGAAGTTCACTAGCTCAACCTACAGGGACTCTTTTATAAGAAAGTTACTACCTCACTCGATACCCCAAAAATAAGATCATATTTTTGGAAAATGTAAAATAATACACCTACCGAGACAAAAGCCAAAGGTGAGTCTCGTAGGTGGGCGTATCGAACCGAAATAAGATCTCAGATTGACATCTTGATACATTGATTTCCCATAATAATAAATAGAGTCAATGGTGACTCCGCCATGGGAAGAGCCGCTTCTTTCTTGCTTGATAGGGGAGCTTCTATTCACCATCGCAGACTACAAGTGCTCTCCGAACCGTGCTGGATAGTCACCACTTTAGATAGGGTTTTCGGTCTTAATCAAGAAAGGTCAGGGGCGGCGTCGGAACGATCAGTAGCTACTTAGTCTCATCCGAGAGTCCAATCTCTTTGTACTGCTTTTGTGTCTTTGAATAAAAAGAAAGAAGGGGGTAAATTAAGGCTCCTTCCCTTCCACTGCATAGTTGCGCTAGCAGGTACTACGAGCCCTCTGTCCCACGCGTCTAACTAGCTCGCGTGGTTCACCGGTTCCCCCGAAAACTCTCAATTGTTGAAGCGGAGCATAGTGCACTCTAAACAAGAGCCTTCAGATACCAAACCAGCTGAAAAATGTAGTGCGTCGGGTTGTTTTGTTCTAACTGGAGCTACGAGGCCTCCCTCTAACCTAACCCCCTTTGTGGGAAAAAAGGCTAAAGGCTTTCTGCTATACAGTGTAGCTAGAAAACATAAAAGAATGTGAGTTGCACGTCAAAGTCCTTTACAGCCCCCAGACATTTGAGTAGTACAACAACTGCTTGCACCGATCGCTAAGCTCCCACTTCTTTCAGTGGACTACTCCCTTCCTTGTTTCTTGGTTGCCTACCGGAGAATCACTCCCGGGCTTAGATCCGAGTTGCAATGAGCACTAAGTCCACAAATCACGGGGTCAGGCCCCATACTCATAAGATCTCTAAGGAAAGTATCTGAGAGATCTACTCAAGACTGGCAAGTCAGAAACACATTGGATTCGACTAGGAAACAAATATTAGAGTATCAGCCGGGTAAGGAAACTTCCTTGCATTAACAACATTCAGAAAGATAAACCTTTCCCGCGGATCTAAGAGCACGAGTCGTGTAGGGAAACTATCCCACATGGACAGTTCCCTAGTAGGAAAGGATCTCCAGCAAGATCTTTTTCCCTAAACTACACTACCAAAGGCCTAGCCGAACAAGGACTTCTACACTATAAAAAGGAGATAAGGTCGATGAATTTAAAGTACACTACAGAATATAAATTTACAACTTCAAGCCTCTCCTAAGCCTTATCTAACTTAAGCATCGGAGTGCCATCAGCCGCCACATGGTGGTCCTTGGCTCACGTGTGCTACTTGTGCAGGTCTAGGTAAGCAGCAAGGAAGAAGATCTGAAATCGAATACAACAACAACAAAACCCTAAACATTAAAAAAATCATCAATTTAAATTTTGTTTCCCAAAGCAATGCCATTGATGTTTTGAAGTTTAAACCCCTACTCTTAATATTCCTTTGTGTGTTTTGGTATCTATAGTATGTTTCTAAACATTAGTTTTCAAGATTCATTATACGTGGCTATCTCATTTCTCTTCATCTTCTCTACATAGCACGTAATTATTTTCACTAAACAGTTTTTAATTCTAAATTGAAATCTAGAACATTTTTTTTTCTAGGGTATGAAAAAATAAAAGGATGACTAGATTATATTCATAAATATACAGTAGACAAGTATTTTTTTCAATTTAAACTCGAATATCATTTCTCCAAAAGTAATCCCCCTACATTTTCATCTTTAACACTAGTGGTGAAGCACTTTTTCTTGACACTAATGGTTGAAGCATTGTTTTTCAACTAAAACCAGAATTACTCAGTGACTCAAAAATTCTAAATAGATAAGTAGATCCAAATTTATGCCATGTGGTAAATTTCTACCTTTAACGAAAGCATTTGAGATGAACAACGTCCTTCATTGCACCCAAGACTATGTTGCCCTTGTTTTTACATGAATTTCCATTGCCATGTACGGTGTAATATTTGATTTCTTTTAAGGGTATAAATGATAATGTTCATTAGTTAAATAGATATATAGGCACGTTAGGGACATAAAAATAGCTTGACGGCCCATTTAAGACTATCGTAGTTTTTATTGTAAATTAAGGATACTACATAAACATGACCAAATGAGAACTCACTACTAAAGGAATCACCTTTTGCAGCGGCTACAATCGTAACAAATGGAAAAACTAAATACCAACATCTAAGCTGAAATTTTGGGAAAATTAAAAACCAACATCTGAAACAACATGTCAAAGTTTCAGCTACCTTGAGATATGCATTAAAAATGTCGAAAAGTGAATTTCTCTATCATAATCACAAAGCGAGCAAGGCCCACCTTAGGCACTGCAAAGGTAGCCTATCTATGTATCTTGAGGAATAGTATCAAAATGGTATGAAACTTTGGATCGTTATTCTAGTATTAATCGACATTTTTCGTTAAAATTTCGGCTCGAACAAAACATAAATAAATTAAAAAATAATTGTTTTTAGTTAGCAATGCCCTTAATTCTAAACAAATTTGAAATGCGCCCTCTGGGGTTAGTAATAAAATGTGAATGCCCCTCTATTAAGGGAGCTGATAAACATTTTTTTTATGATAAGCCAAATAAAAAATAAAGAATTGAAACAAATGAAAGCCCCATTTTTAAATAATACATATAATATTTATAAAATTTTATTGTTAATAATACTTGCAATTCGAATTATTAGTTGATTGGATTACACAAATCTAAATCCAATAAAAATTTTGGAAAAAGTTTTGAAATTTGAATCTAAGAAAATTAAGTTTGAATCGAATTTTTTTTATCGGATCGGATTGGAGTTTGGATAAAACCTGGTTCATTGATAACCCTACTGTTTGTGTTGGACTTATGACCTTTCCATCACTATCTTGCATTTGAACTACCATTCAACTATAATTCATTTGGTTCAATACACGAATTGATAATTTTCCACTGGATTTTTATTTGTTAGTTAACTTGATTTTAATTTGTTTGTTAACTTTGGTAGTTCTTCGAGATACACACCACATCCTTAAGATCTCTGAAATGATTGTGAGTTTCTCCTTCACTATTATCCGCTTCCTTACACCAGCAAAACACTCACAAACACATGACTTCGTGTTATGTGCCTCCAACGCTCTCGTCAGAGAACTGTCGAATAGTAAAATTGAAGGCGAAACAAATAAAATAAGAAATCTAAGTGAGTTGCAGAAGTTATGAGTATAGCTCCCTTAGAATCCATCATCTTCCTTGTTGGCTAAGATGTTCTATATATACCTCCTCCCTTACCTATGTGTCGATATCTTTGCATTTAATGATTTGACAGAAAATCATGTAATGATCCTTTGCCAAGCTTTTCAATTGTCGAGACATCTATTTTCTACCTCAGTCCCTTTCACCTGACATGAAAAGCTCTGCCATCCTGCTCCCGTCGCTTTCTTGCTTGGTTTCAGACCCACTTGTCATGGTCAATTTCAACAGGAATTCTAAATGTCGAGGAAGCCAGCGAGGAAATCAGCGAGGGAGGGAGTGAGGGAAGGAGGGGATCGTCCATCCCCCTCGGGATGCGTGCATGAAAAATGACAGTACGCATCCCGAGGGGATGGACGGTCCCTTCCTTCCCTCTCTCCCTCCCTCGCTGATTTCCTCGCTGGCTTCCTCGACAGGTAGAAGCTCTCTTCTTTTTTACATTGGATCCTCTTTGTAAGTGGTTTCTAGTCACTATCCAATGCAGTTGATTGGGTTCCCATTGTGAAAAACACCTATTTGTTCGTCGCTGGTTGACTAACCCTTCTCCTAAGTTTTCCTCTTTTCTCGTTTCTTATTGGCTCTGCATGTCTATTAGTGGAAACTTACCTCACTAGCCAAGCACCACGTAGTTGTTTTCCACTCAATTCATTTTGTACTTGGTGAATAAGGAAGGGAACATCCTGTGTCAAGCACGTGATGCAAGTTTTCCCTCAAATGCCTTTATGTGCCTGATACGTTTTATATCCTCCGCGTGCAGGGCATGAGGTTTTCTTCACTCATCCATCATGTGTTGTTGTAGAAACGTACGGAGCACGTGATGTGAAATTTATGGTACAAACAATTTTCGAACTCAATTTTTGTTCCATAAATTAACGCGTAAAAACTTTATCATTCACCATACATCCCGATCCCTCTTAACAAAAAAATTGTTCTCTATAATATTAAAAATAAATAATACATGTAAAAAATATTAAAAAGAGGAATAAAGAGTTTGAGTAAAAACATACATATTGTAAACCACAGAAAATGACACCGTAATATATGTTTTAAATGAAGGAAATTTCTCTCATTAATCTTCTGTTCATTTTTCTGTTTCACTTCTCTGTACTATCATTGTACTAAGCGGATGAGAGTTGTCAATGTTAAAAGTGTTACAAATCTTGTCAATATAAACTTATTGATGGACAAAATATTGTTAATAAAGACACAAAAACAAATTTGCATAACCTTCTTTACACAAATACTCACTAAGACAGTTATTCCACATTCTTCCGGAATGTTTCAAATCGTATAATGCATGTTTTAGTTTTATTGAGTAATATTTGATGGTTTTTCTTCAGGCAAAATAAATCCTTCAGGGATTGTCATGTCAATATTCATGTCTAAATCCTCATATAAAGAAGCAGTTACGACATTCATAAGTCGCATATCGAGTTTTTAGAAACTACAAGGCTTTTGAAATATAGTCATATTCATAACTGAGGAATATTCCATCAAAAACCAGGTATTGGGTTTCTGCAAAAATCATTGTGTCACAAGTCTTGATTTATATCTAGTAGTCTCATTTTCTCATTTTGTTTTCTAACAAACCCTCATTTGAAACCAACCGGTTTTACATATTTTAGTGTTTGAGTATAGTTCCAAAGACACTACATTTCTCAAGGGAACCCAATTCTGCTTGGACAACATCTTTTCTATTGGTCAATCATTTAATTTGTGGACATTTATAGATGTTTTGTGGTTGATTATCATTATTTATATCACCGCCCTTTGATATTTCGATAGCTACCTCATGTGTGAATATGTCATCGATGATCATTTCATTGATGCCACATTTCTCCTTAATATATGGAGATCAGTATTATCAAGAACCTAAGCCTCTTCAGGGGCTTTTTAAATCACTGCATGGATACGAATAACCACTTATGGGGTAATAAAGAAATTAGATTTCAAATGGAGCGTTATGTAATGCTACTTTTGGAGCTTCATGACCTGTTTTGGAGCATCATGTATGGTTACTCCTGGATTGTCGTATAAGGCTACTCTGGAGCTCCCTGACCTCCTTCAAGAGCATCATATAATGCTGCTTCTAAAGCTTTATGACCTCTTCAAAAGCTTCATGTAATGCTACTTCTAGAACTTGTACAACTTCTGCAGGACTTTCAATCATTTCTTCTTAGGGAACACAAGGGCATGGATTTTACTAATTCTCATTTTTTGGGAGTTGAAACTTTGGAACATAAAGGTATGTCGCGCTTTTGGCATGCAACAAATTCATTAATTGCCTTATTCAAAGTTTGCCCTTCAGGGATACAAATTCTAGTAGGTCTCTACCACGCTTTTGGCGTGTCGTAGATTGACTGGGTGCCTTATTCAAACTTTATCCTTTAGGGATAAGAAATCGAGCAGGTGTATTCATGTCTAGCACATGTGGATTTTTCACTTTGGTTACATCATGAAAAGCATTAAATTCATAATCAAGTAATTAATTTATAATTTACAGATGAGACACAAAGTGGAAGTATTCCACGGTAATTCACTGAGTTCTTTCTCCATTTGTTGTTCTATAAGAGTTTGTTGATCTCCCCCTAATGGTGGTAATCGAGTCTCATAAAACTTACAGTCTGCAAATCTAGCAGTAAAAATGTCAATAGTTAAACTCAGAGTCTGCTTAATCGGTCCAAGGCGAAACAATTTCGCAATATGCAAGATTGCATGTCCCCAAGCACGATGGGGTAGTCTATTAGGTAGTCTGGACAACATAAGTAGAATTTTTCCAACAAAACGAAGACATGTAACTTACATTGACGCTAAACCATTTTGTCTATGCGAGACGTGACTGTGAAACAACTTCGAGATTTGTATAATCCCAATAAGTTAACGAAAAATATCTCTAATGTAAGTTGTAGGCTTCCAACATTAGATGAGATGCATATATTTTGGACATTATGCAAGTTTCTTTAGAAACTACATGAATTATATGGGCTCTTCTGGAGCCTTTACTAAATTGCATCGGTCCAGCTCTTTGTATCTAAAGGCCAATGTTGAGAAAACTTTGTCTGACTTGTTAATATATTATGCGTAGTTGCTCTATCAATTAGACATATATGATTGTCTATCATTTGCAATTTATAAATCAGACTGGCACTATCAATTAGACATATATGATTATCCATCATTTCCAATTTATAAATCAGATTGTCAAAGAAAAATGTATGCAACAAATAATTAAATAATTAAAATATATTATATTGCATATTTTGTACAAGTATTCCGATATAACATTCTCTAGGATATGTATCCTCGGGCTTAGCTTAAATTTGAAGAGCATTCTCATTTTCTGTAATCGGTGTTATAGACCACTTCTGGTTGTTCGTAAAATAAGTATTAAACGAAAACCAACATTGTTGTAACCATATCTACAGGGGTGATAATTATGACTAATGACTACCTCATCTAGAGTTTTTTTTTTAAAGCAAGTGTGTCGCCGGTGGGTATAGAACCCAAGACGTGGGGGTTAAACCACCACATCCTTAACCATCCAACAAGGCTACCATTGGCACCCTGTCTGGAGTTTTTTTTTTTTGAAAAGCAAGCGTGGGGGTTTATATGGGCTCCCCAGACCACTGAAATTAGAAGGAAGACAAATTAAATCTCAGTTACATTCGTGTGTATTTTCTACCTCTAGCATCATCAAAAACAATCTTCCGAATGTCCTCCGCAAAGGAACTAGGAGTGATCTCCACAAACTCATGATTTGGTCGAAGGCTAGCTAGTTTATCTGCTACTTGGTTCGTTTCCCGTACTGCATGCATTACCCGACATTTTGCAAATTTTCTCATTTTTGCCTTGATGCGTCTAGTTGTGTGAACTACTTCCCAAGGAGGAGATTTTTTGGTATAAATGTACTTCAATGCATTACTAGAGTCCGTGCACAATGCCACCCGCTGGATGCCATGTTGAAGTGCTAGGCTAAGGCCTAGCTCAATTCCCTGTAACTCATGCAGGATGACAGTCTGTGCTCGTCGAGACCCTGCTGCTGCTGCCACCACATGTCCCTCGTGATCCCTTATAACCGCACCGTAGCCTCCTTTAGTACCCTTGAGTGAGCCGTCTGTATTGAGCTTGAACCAGCCTACATCAGGTCGTAGCCATGCATGCAGGGTGCTTGTGCGTAGCTAAAACTGGGCACCAATCCGCCATCTGTCAAAGAGCGCCCTGTTATCAGCAGTGTCTTCCAATTGTTGATCCAGGACTAGGACTCGCAATCTGACATCTTCAATGATCTTTGGGACCAGGTCAGCAGCAGCTTTGAACTGAGATTAGAACACCCAGCAATTCCTTTTCGCCCATAGGTGATAAATTGTTGCATTCAAGGCCAGCTTCTTCAACATCGAGCTAGGTGATGCACCCGTGAAGTGTTGCTCGCACCATCTCCATTCTGCTTCCCAATCCATTGGATGATGTCTATAGCCAAGGTGGGTGAGGATACGTGACTAGACAAGGCATGAATACCTACACCTGAAAAAGAGGTGCTCTTCACACTCAGATGCATCACCACAGAGAGGGCAGAGTGAGCATTCTATAACTCGCCAATTCTTCAGTTTGTCCTGGGTTTTGAGCGCCTTGTGCCTTACTAACCATGTGATGAAACTGCGTCTGGGTATCCTTCCTGTGAACCACACAAGTTTGGACCAAGAAACTGCCTGCATTCTCTGTCGCTGTGAGTAGTAAGCACTCCGGTTTGTAAACTCCCCTTCCTGACCCCCCATCCATGTGACTTCATCCTGGTACTCGTTGTCTATTTTCACTGAATCAAGCTCAACATATATATCAGCCAAATCAGGTCGGCCTTGCAGCCTAGTGTTCCAGTTGTTGTCTGTAATAAGGGCACTAACCTTAGCATTACGGTGAAGCGTTGTGTGGTATGTCAGATGTTGGGGGAATCTGTGAAGAAGAATGCCTGAAGGGTGCCATGGGTCCTTCCACAAAAGGGTGTCTTTGCCATCACCAATTGAATGAACAATCAATGAGGATGCTTGCTTCCTGGATTGAAGAATTTTGCGCCAGCACCATGATGAATCACCAGGAATGTCCATGGTCCAGAAATGTTTGCCTTTGATTAGATTGTTTTTTGTCCACTGTACCCATAGATTATTCTTGTTGGAGACAATGTTCCATACATGCCTCATCATAGCGGCTTTGTTTGAAGTCTCAATACACCTCACCCCTAGACCTCCTTCATTGTAAGGGCAGCATACTTGGGTCCAGTTAACCATAGGGGTTTTTGTGTACTCATCAGAGCCTGACCACAGGAAGTTTTGCATGATTGTTGTGATATCCTCGCGAACACTTGAAGGTAGGACAAAGCAAGAGGTCCAGTACACATGTAGGTTGTTCAGAATGGCCTTGATCAGAGTTAGACGACCTACATATGAGAAAGTCCTATTTTTCCAGGATTGTACTCTTTTACGAATTCTATCTATCAGTGGTAAACATTGATTGTAGTCCAGGCGAGAAGAAATCAGTGGTAGTCCCAGATATGTCACTGGAAGAGTCTCCAGTTTGAAGGCCAGGCACCTAGTTATCAACTCTAGCTCCTCATTAGGGACCCCAGCAGCAAAGAGATTACTCTTAGAGCAATTAATGGCAAGACCCGTGCTTGAATTGAAAAGGTTTAGAGCAGTTGCAGACTGGATGCTACCATGGAAGAAAGCAATGAGGTCATCTGCAAAGGAAAGGTGGGTGATCTGTGGATTATTGCATTTAGGATGTAACATGTATTCTCCTTCTTCCACCTTCCCTTTTTGAAGTAAATGCAATATTTCCATAACCAGGACAAACAAGTAGGGTGACATGGGACACCCTTGGCGCAGGCCTCTTTTGGCCCTTATGAAACCTTTAGGCGAACCATTGATAGAGATCGAAAATCTAGGACTTGTTATGCATACCTTCACCCATTCAATGAACTGACCAGGAAATGTCATTTTTTTTCATAACATGCTCTATGGCTTCCCATCTAACCGTGTCATATGTTTTCCTTAGATCTATCTTGGCTGCACATCTAGGAGCTCCCGTGTCATAATTTCTAACCAGTTCATGGGCTAGCATCACATTATCATGTATATACCTGCCTCTGATGAAAGCAGACTGGTCCAAGCTAACCAATCTGTGCACCACTTTCTTCATCCTTTTTGTCAAGATCTTGGTAATGCATTTGTACAATACATTACAACAAGATATCGGTTTGAAATCACCCAGATAAGACGCATTAGTAACCTTAGGAATCAAAGTAATGTACGTCGCATTTACCTCACCAAGGAGCTTTTTACTTCTGAAAAAGTTTTTCACTGCCTTTGTGAAATCATTCCCTATAACTCGCCAAGCTGTTTTGAAGAATAGGGAAGAGAAGCCATCCGAGCCAGGTGCCTTATCAGAGCCTATTGAGGCTAGAGCTTCTGTGATTTCATTCCTGGATACCTCCTGGTTCAGTTCAAGAGCCTCTGGTTCAGTTATGGTTCTTTCAGCATGTAAGCCATCAATAATTCCTGGATCATAGGCTCCCTGGTCTTCAGCAAACACCTCTTCAAAATGTTTGATGCATTCAACCTCAATGTCCTTCATATCCTCTAGTTTCTCATTGTTCGAGTTGTATATAGATAGGATCTTATTCTTTGAGCATCTTTCACGTAGGTAATTGTGAAAGTAAGTGACATTTTCATCTCCTGACTTCATGTGCTTCGCCTTAGCTTTTTGCACCACCTCAGACTTCGCATGCCTGGCTGCCAGTGCATATTGTTTAACTGCCTCTTTCTCTGCATTTGCAAGACTTGGATTAAGGGGGTCTGATTGTAGAGAGCTTTGAGTGAGTGCCATGATTTGTTTGGCAGCATGAACTCCACTATTTGCATTGACAAAAGTGGTTTTCCTCCAAGTTACCAGGCCAGCTTTCATTCGTTTAAGTTTCTGAACCAGACAGTAGGTAGCATTACCAGTCACTGGCTGAGACCATGCATTTTGAACCACCGCCATGTAACCTCTCTCATGAACCCAGTAATTATAAAATTTGAAAGGTATAGGCTCAGGATTTGTGTGTTCATAAATTGTTAGAATGACCGGTGAGTGGTCGGATATTCCTGGATTGAGGAAGTCAGCTTCAGAGTTGGGCATATCCATCGGCCATTCTTGATTTATCATGGCTCTGTCTAACTTGCTCATGATTCTAGTCTCCCCAGACTGCTTGTTACTCCAAGTGAGGAAGCACCCCTTGTACCGGCAGTCAAAGAGTCCAACATGCATGACACATTCTGCCAGGTCGAAAAACTGTCCAGGGCGTAGTTCCTCCCCTCCTACTCTTTCCTGGGAATTCAGAATTGAGTTGAAGTCTCCCAAAACTGACCAAGGGAGTCTGTTGGTGCTTGAGAAAGTCTGAAGTTCTGTCCATAATCTCTTCCTAACAGAATTGAGGTTGCTACCGTAAACAAATGTTAAGATGCAAGTGTAACCATTAGGCCAGATGGACTTCAAAAAAATGGCCTGATCAGATCTAGAGATGACACTAATGTTAACTGCTTTGGGGTCCCAAAGGACCCATATTCTACCTCCCTGCACTACGTCGTTATTGTCAATAGCTAGCCAGTCGTGGATAAGCTCCCGTTGAATCTTCTCCTTCTTATCAGTACTAACTTTAGTCTCAACCAAACCTATAATACTAATGTGTTGCTTTTGTATAAGTTTGCGCACTTCACTCTGCTTTAAGGGGTCATTAAGGCCCCTGACATTCCAACATGCAGTTCTAATCATCTAAACAGTCAGCAATGGGTTCCCCTCCCCCAGTTGGGTTAGATGCGCCTTGTCCTGTCACAGATCTAGGTGCCTTAGTTTGAGGCTTCCTGGATATCACATTGTCAAGCCCTTGGTCTAAACTATGTAAAATATCAAACTGATTGCCCTTGCTGCGTAGATTATGGGTCCTGGTCTGAGGTGGTTGTTGCTTGGTGCATCCTTTATTTGGAACTGAGATAAAACTATTGGTAGAACTGCCTCCCTGTAACAGTCTAGTATTCGTCTCCTTCTTCCGTCCAAGACCTCTGCCTGTGCTGGGTTCATGCTGAGCCTTGTCATCCTGACTAGGTGATGTTGCTGTAATTGCTGGTGGGGCTGGAATAAGTGCTTGGATTGTAGGTGCTAAGATGTCCGGAGTGCTTGTTGGTCCATCACAATGTGTATTGTGAACTAGGTCAGTTAGATTGTTGTCTTGTGGTGCAGTTGCAGCACTTGGCTCATCAGTCTGCTCCTAATTGATACTCCCTTGTTGCTTTTCAGCCTGGCTAGCAGTATGTAGGACTTTGCTGACTGTCAGTCAGGTTAGGCATTGTATTGTTGTGGCTTGCATTGGTTTGCTCACTTGGTTCCTGGTTCCGGGTGTCTATGGTGGGTGCATTTTGGTGCTCAGGCTGCTTATCTGTAGCCTTACGTCGACTAGTGACCGTTATCCATCCTTCCTCTGCTGCATTGGATCCCCGTTTTCCTTGAACTTCTTTCCAGTATTTTGCGGTTGGATTGGATGTCTTCTTCTGTTTTGGACACTTTGCGGAGTTGTGTCCCAAATCCTACACAATGGTTGCATCTCTCCGGCTTCCAGGAGTAGTCCACTTCAACTCTCGTAGTCCTCCCATCATCAGAGACTACCTGGATATCAGTAGGGAATGAGTTGTTTGAGTTCATCTCCACACATACCCTTGCAAAGGAGAGCCGACTTCTCTGTTCAGTGGCTTTGTCGAGCATCAGAGGTACACCTAGCGCACTTGCTATGGATTGCAATCCTGCAGGGCTCCATAGGAACAGAGGAACTTTCCTCAAGTTCACCCAGACATGGACTGAATTAAGCACATGTACATCATCTTCTATATAAGGTGTCCAAGGTCTGATAAGGAATAACCTGCTTGCTATGTGCACAGGGCCTATGTCTAAGGCATGTAGCCTATCTGTTTCATTGAGAAACTTGAAAACAAATGCCTTATCGCCATAAAGAGACATCTCGAACCTGTTTTTAAGACCCCAAATACGCTTCAAGCTTTCATTAACAAATCCAAAAGATAGTCGTTTTCCAACAAAATTTCCTATTATGTATTGTTCACATTCAGTCATTTGATCGCCATGCTCAGCAACCTTAATTTGCACCATGGCTCTACCATTCACCACAGATGGAGCAACATAGGATAATCTAGTTGCTCCTTGTTGGCTCTTGTTGGTGAACAATGACGCCCAACTCACCTTTTTGTTTTTTTTTTGTTGATGTTGGCGGCTGTAGGTCCTGCAGGGTGTGCAACTGGTGATGCATCTAATAACAATAAAGGACTTACATTACCTTGGGCAGCATTTCTCCCTTCATTCAAACCAGGTTCCTTGCATGGTGGTCCTGACCTAGTTCCTGACTCGATGCATGATGTCCCCTCTCATTCTCTATCCCATCTCCACGAAGGGTAATGGAGATGCCTGCAGTCTGGGTAGATAAAGTTAGCATCCTTCGATCAAACCAAGTAACATCATTGAAAAAAGAACATGAACAGTGCAAGAACAGTAAATCAAATCTACTGTAGCAACAGTAGATCGAGGAAACTGTAGATGAACAGTAGATCGATGGAACAGTGGATGAACAGTAGAATCGCCTCTCTCCCCAAACCCTAACCCTTCTCTCCAAACCCTACCTTGTCTAGAGTTGCCTCATACTATGAGGTATTTATTTATTGTATATTCTTTGCATCTGTGTATGATGGCAGAAATTAGTATTTACTTCAGAAAATCTAATGAACCATGATTTTTCATTGGATCCATAACATTTGCTATGATATCGTGAATGATTGTTGTAACCACTGGTACCGAGGTGATTATTTGGGATACTTCTTTGGGATTTGCCATCTCTTATGGTATATGTACTTCATTCACCCATAAGGGGTGTTCCACCTGGTGAATAGAAAAACTTTTCATTAAGTGTGTGATGCATGTGACAAGACACTTAAGAACTAAGACCCACATTTACAAATATATTTTATGAATTTCATATGGTTTGGTATATAGGATACACGTCTCTCTAACTTTGTTTTGCATTACCATATCAGTTTTGTTTCACAAAAGCTATTTTAAGCAAGACCATTTAGTGGATGACACGGCAAAAAACAGTAATGCATTGTGAATAGTTACCAATGCAATAAAAATAAAAGCAAACAACACTTGTGCTTGATTAGTTTCCTCCTTTCAAAAGATAGGGCCTTGGTGCTTCTTGAGCTCTGTTGATTACCAAGGCTTTTTGCACTTCAAGCCTTTGTTTTGAATTAAGAACGGATGTGTCTGATCAACACACCCCTTCTTGATTCAACGGATATAAACCGTTTTTGCTCTTTTATAATGAAGAAAAGAATAAATTCTTCAATATAGAATTTTTCAAAATTGTTTATTCATTCCTCACTTCTGAGAGAGACCATGTTTGGTAAATTCGCCAGAACCAACACCCTTATACTAGGGTATTGGTATTAGATAGTTGAATCCTGGTAGTCAAACGCCCAACGAACTACAGCACCGAGTAAGGGCGAATTTTGTTTATAAATCAAGACGTACCAACTCTGCCAATTTAAGATAGTGATTTCGCAAGCCTTTATCTGCAATACATGTTAATAGATTTATTTATTTGATTTTGTTGTAATCAATTTATAATACAAATAGTATTTGTATTGTTACATTATTTATTTCAAATAAATTTATATATTGTTCCGATTGTTCTCCAACAATCTATAGACAGAATAATGGAACAATCAGTGAATGGCGTCAAACCGCATGTTGAAAAAACAGACAAGTTCAAGGGTATGGATTTCAAACGTTGGCAACAGAAGATGTTGTTCTATCTAACAACCTTGAACCTTGCTCATATTGTCAAGGAATATGTTCTTATCACTAAAGGGATGATATTTCCACAGATCAGTTTAATGCAATTGATGCATGGAAACATAGTGAGTTTTTATGCAGGAACTATATCCTAAATAGTCTCGATGATACATTGTATGATGTGTAGAGATCATACAAAAACATCAAACGAACTCTGGGAATCCCTGGAGAATAAATATAAAATTGAAGATGTTGGTTCAAAGAAGTTTATCATTGGGAATTTCTTAAAGTACCAAATGATAAACTCAAAGATTGTTGTGAACCAAGTGGAGGAACTCCAGATTTTGATTCAAGAACTTGCTGCATAGGGAATGGAATTGCCACACCAATTTGCAGCTGGGGCTGTCATTGAGAAGTTGCCTCCATCTTGGAATGATTTCAAGATTCATCTCAAACATAAGAAGACTGATATGACAATGGAAGATCTAGTTATCAAATTAAGAGTTCAAGAAGATCACCGCAAGAGTGAGGGAATAATGCTTTTGAGTTCGAAAGCAAAGCCAATGTTGTTGAGGATGGAAACAAGTCCAAGCCTACGTACAAAGGTCAGAAAAAGAAAAACAACAAGTATGATGGAAAACGTCCACACTCACATGCACTTGTTCCAAAATGGAAGAATTTCAAACAAATTAAAGGTGCATGTTGGGTATGTGGAAAGCCTAGACACAATGCATAAGACTGCCGCCACAAGAAGGGGAATCCTACTACAAATAATAAAACCCAAGCCAATATTGTTGAAAATTATGTTGGTGTTGGTAAGGATTGGTGGGTTGACACTGGTGCAACAAGGCACAAATGTGGAAATCGAAATATGTTTGTCACCTACACTCCTATCATTGGTGAAGAAAAGTTGTTCATGGTCAATGTATCTACTGCAAGTGTTGCTGGAAAAGGGAAAGTGGTCCTGAAATTTACATCTGGCAAGGACCTTACCCTGATGGATGTGTTGCATGTTCTTCAAATTACTAAAAATCTTGTGTCTGGTCTTGTTCTAAGACAAAAAGACTTTGAACTTGTATTTGAATCTAACAAGTTCGTCCTCACTAAAGGGGGGACATTTGTTGGGAAAGGCTACTTGACTGAAGGGATTTTTAAACTCAATGTACTAGTTTTGGATGTCAGTAATAATATAAATAATGCTTCTACTTATTTGTTTGAGTCTTCTACATTATGGCAAGATAGATTAGGACATGTTAATTTTAGATCTTTGCGTAAAATGGTTAATCTTGGTTTACTACCTAAATGTACAATTAACAATATACATAAGTGTGAAACTTGTGTAGAATCGAAATTTGCTAGTAAATCTTATAAGTCTGTAATTGAAAAATCAAATGAATTGTTGGGATTAATTCATACAGATTTGGGTGATTTCAAATCAAACCCAACTAGTGGAGGAAAGAATTATTACATTACTATCATAGATGATTACAGTGTTATGTTTATTTACTACATACCAAATATGAGGTTTTGAATATGTTCAAGACATATAAAGCAGAAGTCGAAAATCAATTAAACAAGAAAATCAAAATTCTAAGATCAAATAGAGGAGGAGAATATGACTCCTATGCCTTTATAGAATTTTGTGTTTCACATGGAATTATTCATCAAACGACTACACCTTACACTCCCCAACAGAATGGGGTTGCAGAGCGTAAAAACAGAAGCTTGAAAAACACGATTATTTCCATGTTGAATAGTTTTGGGTTGTCATTAAAGATGTGGGGTGAAGCCTTGCTTATTGCAAACATCATCTTGAATAGAATCCCACAAAAGAAAAGTGATCAAACTCCATATGAAAAATAGAACAAAAGACAACCAACTTATAAAATATTGAAAGTGTGGGGTTTTCTAGCAAAGGTTCAACTGCCACTTCCAAAAAATGGTTAAACTTGGGCCTAAAACAATTGACTGTGCATTTATTGGATATGCCAATAATAGTGCAACATACCGGTTTCTAGTCATTAAATCGGGAATTTTATATATTCATACAAATACTATCATTGAATCCAATGATGCTGAATTTTTTTGAGAATATATTTCCTTACAATAATAGGCTTACTAGAAATAAAAGAAAAACACATGATTTTAATCATGTTAATGGCGCTTCATCATCCAGTGTTCAAGACAAAGACTTGGAACCGAATGAGTCTACACCAATTGTCCAAGAACAACAATTAGAGCCAAGGAGAGGGAAAAGAGTCAAAATTGCTAAAGATTTTGGACCTGACTTTTTAACGTTTCTCACTAAGGGTGAACCACGAACCTACAAAGCAGTTATCACTTCTCCTGACTCTATATATTGAAAAGAAGCGATAAATAGTGAAATTGATTCTATCTTATAAAACCATACGTAGGAAGTAGATTTACATTCAGGTTGTAAGCCAATAGGTTACAAATGGATTTTTTAGAAGAAAAATAAAGCCTGATGGTACAATATAAAAATACAAGGCTCATCTAGTAGCCAAAAGATACCGTAAAAAAATAAGGGCTAGATTTCTTTGACACTTGCTCACCAGTAACTAGAATTACATCCATTAGGATGCTAATTGCAATTGTTTCTGTTTACAATTTGGAGATACGCCAAATGGATGTAAAAAACAACATTTTTAAGTAGTAAATTAGATTAAGAAATTTATATGGAGCAGTACGAAGGTTTTGTGGGAAAATGTCAAGAGAAAAAGGTTTGTAAAGTCTCTTTATGAACTTAAACAAGCACCTAAACAATGGCATGAAAAACTCGATCATATAATGATATCACATGGATTTCGGATCAATGAATGTGATAAATGTTTTTACATCGAGAAATTTGATAGTGGTTCTATTGTCATTGTATGTTGATGACATGTTCATCATGGGACCAAACTTAAATATCATAAACTCCAATAAGAAAATACTGAATTTGAGTTTTGATATGAAAGATATGGGTAAAGCTTATGTAATTTTGGGAATACGAATTCTAAGAAGTAATGATGACTACATACTTACTCAATCACAATGTGAAAACAATTTTGCAAAAATTTGGTCATTTTGATAGCAATTCGGCTAAAGCACCTTATGATCCAAGTTGCCATCTCTAGAAGAATAAGGGAGAAAGTGTCTCTCAATTGGAATACTCGTGTATCATTGGGGCACTACAATACATTAAAAATTGTACTAGACCCGACATTGCCTACTCGGAAAATAGATTGGGTAGATATACTATCAAACCATCCAAGGACCGTTGGGTAGCTTTGGTCAGAGTATTACGATATTTGAAGTTCACAATCAACTATGAATTACATTATACAAAATATCCTCCAGTTTCGGAAGGATATACTGATGCTAATTGGATATCTGGTAAAACAACGAAATCCACAAGTGGATATGTATTTACACTTGGTGGGGAAGCAGTGTCATGAAAATCACAAAAACAAACGTGTATAGCGTGTTCCACAATGCAATAAGAATTTATAGCCTTAGATCAAACTATTTAAGAAGCAGACTGGCTTAGAAATTTTCTAGAAAATATTTCGTTATGGCCTCAACCTATGACTGCTATATTATTCATTG